>JAMQGT020012218.1:0-60994 GCA_024447675.2 Pterophyllum scalare
TAGTCTTGCCAATCAGCAAGCTGATTATTGGATGTCTTGGTATCTGTATCTGGTTCCCTTAGTCTTCTGCCCCAGCACACCACAGCACAGAGGATAGCACTTGCCAGCATAGGCTCATAAAACATCCTGAGCACTGTCCGCCAGGTGAAGCTGAGTATATTGCCACTGTGAACATTGAGGTATCTGTAACCCCCTATTGTCTCCACACAGACCCCATGGATGGAAATAGGAGTCACTGGTGTTCTGGTCCTGCTCATGTGCACAACTAGTTCCTTAGTCTTCAACATGTTAAGCTGCAGATGATTTTGCTGTCATCACATGGCAAAGTCGTCCACCTCAGCCCTGTACTCATCACCCTTTCTGATAGATTTTACTACTGCAAAGTTATCAGAAAACTTCCAACGGTGGCAGATCTTAGTGCAGTATGGTGAAGAGAAAGGGAGAAAGGATGGCCCGCTGTGGGGGTCCTGTGTTGCTAACCATACTGTCCAAAGCACAGTGCTGAAGGTACATATACTGTGGTCTACAAGTCAGATAGTCTATCAGGGTTACGAGGGTGGCATCCACCTACATCACTGTCAGTTTATCATCCAGTAGAGCCCTGGCTTGTCCAGGTGGGCATAGACATGGTTGAGCAGGTAGAGGATGGCATCCTCAACTCCAAATTGGGGCTGATAGGCAAAGCCCATGGTCATCCACTGACCATGGGCTTTGCCCTTTGCGGATATAGGTTCATCCTGAGCCAAAGGCATCCTGAACCTAAATCTGTTTCATCCTGAACCTAAATCTGCATGGAACACTCCACATAGCTGGGGGATATTAGCTTTGAGAACCCTGGGACTCATGTCATTAGGACCCGTGGACTTGCCTGAGTAGAGTCACACCAGGTGTCTCCTGATATGGTCAGCAGTGAAGATGATTGGAGTAGGAGAAGTGGAGGTGCCCGAATGTAGAGTGTGGAGAACGCAATGAGCCTAGGAGCTGGGGTACGAATTGTGAAAGTGGCTTTCACTATGAACTTTTCTCACCTCCTCCTATTGCCAGCTCTGAAGGTCATCTTCTTCCTGTTGAGGAGTGTTTTGATGTCCCTTGTATAGCAGAACTTATGGTTCAGCAGGATGAGTGCATTCGCATTCTGCTATTTGCATCCTTAATGTTTGCATATAGCAGACCAATTGCTCTTTCCTCTCTGGTGGGACAGCTCACATGCTGAGTGAAGCAACTCTGCATTCCCTGTGATGAGAAAGGGGAGACATGGCTTATACTGTATCTCTGTTTCTCCAAAACTCTCCACTGTCTCTCCCCATCTCCCTTTTTTCATCTTCTTATGCCCACCTCTGCATCCTCAGTCTGTTTGTCTCCAGATTGGAATCGCTGTTGTTCTGGCCAACAGACTACCTGGCTTCAGGGCAATCAGCTAATCTCTGGAATAAACAATGTGAGCAGCATGAAGATGTTTTGCTGCAATCCACTGTCCCAAAGAAACAAGTATTCCCACAGCAAATAAAATAGGCAAGAACTCTCTCAATCAGCATGTTTGAGGTGACAAGACTTAACTCTCATCCTACCAACTGGGATCCATGCAGACCTCAGGAATATATTTTTTGTCATATTTCACAGGTGTTTTTTTCTATCATTCTATTTTTGTGACTTTGTCAATAAATTTGTTCTTAATGATGTCGCATATTTGTTTTCTGTTTCTGCTTTGACAAGTGTGTTTTAAAAATACAAATGTTTTGCGATCCCAGGGGACCCAGTCAAAAGCACCCAGTTCTCCCTATGCGCTTTCAATAAATACAACAATTTATTCAGTTAATATTTACCATCAATCCTAAATTATAGCATCACATAGTTTCGAGAGGGGTAGGGGTGCTCTGTCAGTAAAGAAGAAAGACTCCATTGCTGGCTTCATAATTTGGATGGAGAGGTTCAAATACTTGAATCTCATTATATCTGGTGTAAAACTAACAAAGCATTTCATGAAAGAAGATCATACCAACAGTGGTGGTAGTGTGATGATCTGCTGCTTCGGGACCTGGGCAACTTGCTGCAAGATTGATGGAACTATTAATTCTGCTCTCTACCAGAAAATCCTGAAGGAGAATGTCCGGCCATCAATTCATGCCCTAAAGCATAAGCACACTTGGGTTATGCGGCAGGACAATAATCTGAAACACACCAGACACTCCACTATTCCACCAAGGATGGTACAACTACTTATTAGGTTTAGGGGGCAATTACTTTTTTTTTTTAACATATGGACAGGTAGGTTTGGATAGCTTTTTCCCCTTTAGTTAATGAAATAATAAACTAAAACTTCAATTTTGCATTTACGTATGTTTGTCTAATATTACAATTTATTTGATGATTTGAAACATGTAAGAGTGAGAAATTTGCCAAAAAAAGAAATCAGGAATATAATTTTTCACAACAGTGTATGTTCACAAGCTGTGGGCAGTGACTGGGAGAAACCTTAGAGATAGGGTGCAGAGCTTTCATTTAGGAGTGGCTCAGAGTAGAGCCACTACTCCTCTTCATCAACAGGAACTTGCTGGCACTTAACCAGGAAGCCTCCTGGACGGCCCAGGACACCCTGGTGAAATTACATGTCTGGGCTCCCTGGTGCATTTATTTCAATTACTTTATATTTCATATTGAGGTCAAAATTAACCTGATTGGTTTCATCATATAAATGCAACATGAATTATGTTTACTTAAAAATACTGAAAAATAAGTAATAGTCAAACAATAGTAAATAAGTTTTAAATGATAATGTGGATTGTACTTTGGATAAAAGCTGCAAGTTTTATTAAGGAAATGTATACATTTCTGTTTGAGAAAATTTGAAAATTAAATGTAACTTTGCAATAATAATAATGTTTTTTCTTTAATGACAGTTACTACATAGGTAATAATTATACAGAAATAAGTAAGCATTGCTGTTATTACTTTGCTATTATATTCACTTCTTACAGTAATTTATTCTTGTGGTCTCCGGGACACCAGCTGGAAGTCTATTCATGTTAAAAATGTTAGCTAAAAGATAAAAATTGTGAAAAAGTTGAGAGAATAGAAAAAAAAACAGTATTAGTTTAAAAAGAAAATGCAGGAGTGATTGCAATGTCACGCAAGCTGACGCATGAGCACCTCCGTTCACCTCAGGTATACTAAGGATTCAGTTGCAAGCTGAGATGCAGAAACTGTAATGTCAACCATAAATATCTGTGGCAGGAAGAGCAAGAAGAGATCAAGGAAAGAATAAAATATCACTTTTAATTGCTATTACCCATGATTCAAAGAGACAAAAAAAACCTCTTCAGTTATAGAAATAAAGAGTTTCAGGTACATTCAAGTACAATCTCACCATCATAAGCAGTGTTCAATAAGGTTAAACTATAATACTTCCACCTGCACTGGTCAAGCTGAATAAGATTTATTGGTGTGCCTTTAGGCACCCAGCCAAGTAACCTTATGTCACTACTGATTGGACTCATGGCTGCATGACACAAAGACAATATATTGTTATGAATTTGGGAAACCTAAGTGTTTTTATATTTGTTCATCAAACCAGGCCTGTGACATGAAACTTCTACTTTGGACATTTCAGCTTCACAGAGCTGTACCTATTAATCCTTTTGTTGTCATTCACTGGCATGTGAAAAAAGGGTAACTGATGCCTGCATTTGGACAGCAGGGATTTCAGGCCATAGCTAGAGAGGATTTATATCAGCTTTGTTATTGAAGTCAATTGATTCACTGTCATTATAATCTCACCCGAGGAGAAAGCTGATCTCCTATTTCAACAAATTTAGAGCTGTTTGTTTATGTAATGATTGACCTTCTGGACAGATGACAAAGTGGGGGCTCGACTGATATTGGACATATCACATAAAGTATACCTGCACAGTGATGCAACTTAATGTCATGGGATTGTGGATAAAAACACGGCACTTTTGGCACATTTTGCATGTCGTATCTATACTTTAGAAGCTTTGTTCCTGCAATTTTTAGTTAAATTCAAGGCTAAGGTGGGAAATAAGCAAAAAGGGGGGGGGTAGCTATAACATGCTAAATGACATAAATAATTTAGTTCAGTTTATATTTATATTATGTAGACCCAGCTTACAAGAACAGTCATCTCAGGGCACTTTTCAATGTAAGGTAAAGACCCTACATTATTAAAGAGTAAACCCCAACAATCTGATATATGTTGATATAATTCCCATATGAGAAGCAAAAGAGATGGCAGAAAAGAGCAGCATAGAAATACCATGAATAACAAACAGGACAAAATGCAAACTCAGGAGAGAGTAGGCAAAAGCTGATAGCATGCAACAGTAGCACAAAGGGAGGGAAGTGAAGAAGAAACACTCCAGTTCTCCAGCAGCCCAAGCCCACGGCACTATTAATGTTTAAGATGTTTCAGGGATACCTCACCCAGACCTAACTATGAGGTTTATAAAAAAACAAGAAAACAAAACAAAACAAAGCTTATATTTAAGCCTGCTCTTAAAAGTAGAGAACATATTCTATTGATGGTTTAACAAAAAACAAGGTTTATTATGGAATGGGGAAACACTTTCATGAAGGGAACCAGCGGCAGGGAGTTTCTGCAGCACTATGGAATTCCCAAAAGATGGAATCCATTTACATAGTGATGTTTTCGGAAGAGAAACGGTCTTACTTGGGCTATGGCTTAGTAGATGCTTGTGGGGAGTTTGCTGGCAGCTATTGGAGCAGTGGAAACAGGTGGACAGTGGGTAGACAGGTAAGCAGGTGAGTTTGACCGGAGGCTTTCTTGAGTAACAGGTGAGTATGTTTCCACGCCTGCAGGTTCTTTGAGCGGGTAGTGGACCGACAACTGGGGCAAACGGCAAGAGTCTGAGTTAGCGTAGACAAATATTTACAAACTGTTAACTGAGGCCTAGTGAGCGTAATAGTGGCAACTGCACTCTGGCAAAGAACTGTTGCCAACTCCAGCCTTGATATTCTCATCACGTCATTGGGGGCAGACCCAAGGCATGGAGGGTTAGGGTTCTGTCCTGAAAGATCCGGGGAACAAAACAACAGATTGCAAACATCCTATGACAATTGAACTCAAATTGGAACCTGGTGTGAGAAGTTCATGGCCTTCGTATTATGCACATGCTTTATCACAATAATATGCTGGGTGAAGAGATATTGTGCGGTTGCGGTTGAATATTTTATTATTTTGGCTACATCCATAAAAACACACATATTTTCCAAATTTACAGTAGCTGTCTGACCTTAATATTAACGTGTTGTTTATGACACGTGTGCGCACATATGTACACAAAAAAACTTCAAATCTTTAATAATGTTCTATGCAGAAATTAGTAATATACAAATATTCATTTTGACAAATGTGACACCCCCCCCCATAATTTACGCACTGTATACTGACAAAATAATGTACAAGCATTATGATGATGTGCCTTAGAAGGCAAATCTGTGATTTAAATGAATGGTGAGTTAGACAGACTCTGGGTGCATATGAAAAGCAAGCAGCAAGTTATCTTCTCTTAAGAAGAATAGCTTTGAAAATGGAGACACTGTGATGAAAAATTGCTATGCTTTGTGAAATACAGTGCTTATAACCATCCTTCCCACTCCATCCTTCCCCCACCCACATATATACACGCACACGTAGACACATCTCTCCAATACAGTGCATTCCTTATGGGAGTAGATATGTGCCTTTTAGAGCAAACTCCCATAGTGAACCAGGGGCTTTTATTCCTGTTTAAACATCATTTACGTCTCCACATCCATGTCAGTTTCTTCCACACTGTCACATAATAGCTTACTCAACATGATAGGATACAAGATTATCTTCAGTCATCCTGACCGCTCTTTGTCTTACTCAGGATGGAATACATAGATGGAGAAAGGCCAGATGGATAGCAACAGCATCAAAATGTTTGGGTATGTGGCCTGAATGCATGAAGACCACACGTCTGCTCCATTACCCCCTCTGCCACATTCTCTTTCATATGTCAGACTGATAGTGAGGATCGTTTGGCTATCAGACATGTAAAATTATGCACTCAGCAAAGATGGACAAATAGAGGAGACAGATCTGTTATGCTTGGTTATCAGGGTGCTTGGGTCCTGTCAAAACACTGCCTCATTCACTTATGAAGGCCTCTAGATTGCTGTTAGTTACCACTCTTTTCATGAGAAGACTGTTTAGCATAGAAGGTGAATCAAGCCTATAGTGTGACTATTATTGGCTAATCTGAGTGCATGCTTGTTTGTGATGTTGGTTTTCATGCCTTGACATCATGAGTACATATACAGTATACTTATTAGCTGAGTAAAAGTTTATTAAAACCTTTAGGAGACCCTTATAACTTTTGATGTTTTGAATGACATCATAAAAATTATATATAATTTACTGTATGCTAATTATACTGTTACTCATTGGTTTTACCTCTTATACATGTGTTTATTTCCACAATATTACCTCCAGTTTCTGGTTTCTTATTACCCAGTTACATTTCTGTATAATATTACTCAGTATCATTGTTGATACGAGATATTACTTGGTTGTTACTTCAGTATTACTTTGGTATTTAGGTAGTAATATTTTGCTTCTTCTTCTATTTGATTTGGCTAATCTTTTATGCTGAATGCCCTTCCTAATGCCACCCACCCCATTTATCTGGGCTTGGGACTGGCACTAGGAGTACACTGATTTGTGTAATTTGTAGAAAACTGTCTGTAAAATTATTAGTATTCAATGTGATAATCACTCTTAATCCAGGCTAGTGTAGTCTTGTATTAAATCTTAATGATATTTTATTCATCCCAATCCATGCGACTGTAACAGAGAACACCTTGAACAACATGCGCAATACCATATGTTTACAGCATTAATCTTTGCTGCAATATGGGGTGGAACCACAGCTGTGCCAGAAGAGAGATGTATTCAATTGGTGCTTACAAGTTCAAGTGTGTAATTGGATTCATTGTCTAAATGAATTACATTTCAATCAAATCACACAATTAAAAAATCAATTAAAAAAGAAAGAAGAAATCCCAGTGTTTATTCTGAAGTGAGAATATGTCAAGCATTGTTACAATGGATTTTTTATTCATATCATTTAACACCAAAGGCACCATTAATTCAGTCCCTATAATTTAGAGTACTGTGTGCCGAGGATGCTTGTGTGCCTCAGGCCTACTAAAATTGTTAGAATCTTTGTTGTGAGGAAGTTCAAAAAAAAAATTTCCAACTCCAGAGATTGAGGAGAAAGGGCACGATTCATTGTGACATCTAGAAGTGGAGGACTGTCTCCTTTGCTTTGATCTACTGGGAGGTTTGAGAGTAGACATGTTGGTCTGCCAGATAGTCTAGTATTCACTACACAGAAATAAAAAAAGACCTGAAAAGATGCAGTAAGTAGCTGCATACTCCCCATGCATAAATTATTCTGACAGCAAATTCTTCAAAAGATTGTTGAAGTGATTCCAGGATAGAGCTTGTCTTTTCAGTGCTTGAAAGAACAGGTACAGTTTCAAACGGAGACAAAACCTCTCAAAGTTCTCTCTGCTGCAGGGGACGTCAGTTTTGTCTGTCATGAGATGAAAGGAAAGCAGCAGGGTTTCGATGAAGACTCAGCACGCCACCAGGAGTTAACCAGGCCATTTCTCCAAAGCTCATGTCACCAAAGAGATTAATTGGCTTGGGTCTCTTCAGAGTATTACTGATTGGTTCTCACAAACGCAGAAGCTTTTATCTCATTGGCTCAGGCACTGCCATGGGCAGAATGAAAGACTAAGACCTTTCAGCAGCCCAAAGTCCAAGTTAATATCTGACAGTCCTTTCCCAAGTCTGATTTGTCAGTCATTCCTACTGGTGCTGTCTATTGCTTCATCAGTGCCTTGAGGGAAACTGCCATAATGTTATGAATTAAGATTCCATTGTTATTGCCACACATATCCCATGGCACTGTTTGTTCACACAGCATGGGATGCAGTATGTGTTATGTTAAGGTAAGCAGGGGATTGTGGTGTCATCTTTTTATTTTCTTCCTTTTTCCACTATTAGAGTTTTGGGTCACAACAAACTAGTTTCTAACACAAGAGACTGCAGCATTGAGTGCATCGAGCTCCAGGTGTGAATCCTGGTCTGAGGTTAGAGAAATTAAACTGACAGTGAGCAGCAAGTGTGTCTGACATGCTGATAATTAGTATACAGGGAGGATACATGCTTCAAAACAGAAGTACCTTCTTCTTTCTGCCTGAATGCAAACATTGGAGCTTGCGACTCTTGTGATGCTATTAACTGTCAGCCTTCTTGTAGCCTGTTAAAAAGACATTTTTACACCTGAACTTAACCTCAGGTTGGCATTTTGACCCAAAATAATTAACATTCAAATCAATGACTAACAGTCATTATGTTCAATTCAAATTTTGATTGCATACTATCAATATAATACATCACAGTCCTATAGGGGGTTGGGGGATTCCCTAGACTATATCTTTTGAAAAGTACACCCTTACTGCTTCCTTGACAATGAGAATAAGTAGCAGCCAGGTGCTGTGAATCACATTCTCTTGATTAATGGATCATCAGCAAGTAGAGGATTTGGCAGTTTGCTGGTCTGGAGCATTCAGATATGTGTTTCTAAAATGCCACACTGCTCAGAGAAACTGCAACCCCAAGAGCTACATCTCAGAATCTATAGGACTCAGGGAGTATGTTAAAGTTCATGACAGTACAGTGAAAAAAAGTATGAATTGCTTGAAAGACTTGCCAGGAGAAAGCCACTCCTGTTTAAAAAGAATAAGGGAGCATGGCTTAGGTTTGCAAAGTTGCATCTGAACAAACCATAAGGCTTCTGAAACAATGTTCTTTGGACAGACAACACCAAAGTAGAAACATACAGTATGGCCATAATGCACAACATCACAACTCTGGAGGGGTGATGATTTGAGCTTGTTTTGCAGCCACAGGACTTCTGAGCATCTTACCATCATTGGGTCAACCATGAACTTGGGTCATGCAATAAGACAATGATCCCAAACACATGAGAAAATCTACAAACGAATGACTGAGAAGGAAAAGGTTCAAGGTGTTGCAATGGCACAGTCAAAGTCCAGACCTCAACCTGATTGAAATTCTGTGGCGGGAAGCGAAGCGATGTTGTAAAGAAGTGTGAGCCAAAACTCCTCTACACAGAAACTCTATACAGAAACAATTACTTGAAGTTATTGCTGCTAAAGGTGACATAGTCAACTAATATAGTCAACTATATTAGTCATTTGAAAAACAACTGATAATCAAGTCAAGATGTTAAGCATTCATTTATGTTATTAACTTAGTGAACAGCACACTCTGTGTGTGAGTACAGTCCATTCAAAGCACTGACAGAACAGCAAGTTGTTGTATTGTAGTACAAAAATGCTGGGTCATTACTCAAAATGGGATATACTCTTTTTTTAAAAAGTATTTCACCATTTATGCCACATTATAACACTCAGATCCCCATGGGAAGTAAATGCATAATATCTTTGAACTTTACCATCACATTCCTGTCCTGCAGCGACATCCAGTAAGGGTCCCCAGGCTAGACCCCACCATGCTCGGAATGTTAGCAGGAGCACTATAACTGAAGCCATACCAGTAACCCACCTGGATTAACAAGGTCCGCATCAGGTGTTGGGGAACCAGGGCATACTGACAATAAATGGGCTACTGGAACAAGGATACGGCACAAGTGGGCATGACATGAGCATTGGGAACTGTTGAAATGCTACTGCAAATGTAATCCAGTGAAAGGGACTACATGAAGAGGATTTGGGACCTATTGATTCTTCGACACCCAGCATCTAAACTGACATAGAAACAACTAGTAGCTCAGTGTATCCGTAAGAATAATATCCGTAAGAAGCAACTGCAACTAGAGATTGACGAGGTACAACAGAAATGCTATAGCAAAGGGGAGTCAGGGCATCAGGTCAGGGGGGAGATATCATCATCCCCACACTCTGAGATTGGGTATCCACTGAATGCAGTACTATGGACAATCCCTACTTTGACCATCACTGAAACCAATCAGTTGATGTATACCACGGCAACCTTGGCTGCTCTTCTGCATAGACCTAAACCACCTCAGCCAGATCATCAACAAGACTGGCTACAGATACCAACTATGTAGTCACTTAATCTACATGGATGACATCAAGTAAACGATGCATCGATTTACTGATCCACACCACTAGGGTCTACAGGAATGACACTGGAATGTCATTTGGATTGGAGAATTGTAGTTGAATGGTAGTCAAATGGTCTAATGGTAACAAAAAAGAGGGAAGGTCGTCAGAACAGAAGGCAACATTGTAGACACTGAGGGCAGCTACAAGTACCTTGGAATCCCACAGGCAAATGGGAACCATGAAGAGGCCACTTGAAAACTTGTAACTGCCAAGCACCTGCAGTGAGTAAGGCAAGTCCTGAAGAGTCAACTAAATGGGAAGAACAAGATCTGGACAATCAACACCTATGCCCTGCCAGGTATCAGATATAATAAGCTGGCCAAAGGAGGAAATAGAGGCCACTGGCATCAAGATAAGAAAGCTCCTTATCATGCACGGAGGATTTCACCCCAAATCCAGTGTCAGAATCACTATCCTGGATGAAACAACAAAGATACATTAGTACATCAGGAAGATGGCCACAAATAATCATCTGCTTAGTGAATACCTCAGGCAGCAGAAACCTGAGAAAAAGAGGAGAAAGAACAGGAACTATCATAGAAAGACCCCTGCATGTACCACTGGCAGATAGAAGAAGTGGCTGATATCTAAAAAATACCTACCAATGGCTGGACAAAGCTGGGCTGAAAGACAGCACAGAGGCACTAATCATGGCAGCACAGGAACAAGCTCTAAACACAAAATCGATAGAGGCTGGAGTCTACCACACAAGGCAGGACCCCAGGTGCAGGTTGTGCAGAGATGTCACTAACACAATCCAGCACATAACAGCAGGGTGCTAGCAGGCAGGGCATACATGGAACGCCATAATGTAGCTGCCAAGTATGGCCTTAAAGTCCCGAGCTCAAAATAGAACATGTGCCCATGGGCGGTAAAGAATGACCAAGCCAAGATTTTGTGGGACTTCCAGATACAGACGGAGGGAGCAACTCATTGCATAGATCCCCCTGTTCTTAAGTCTTCTTGAGTGCATGATGGTAGTGCGTGTAGCCTGCCATCAGCCACGGTCAGTTGTGTTTGTGTTTGAATTGTTTCTGTTGCTTGTTATCAGAAATGTTGGACAAACTGGTGATGGCTAACCAACCAGACATAGTTGTGGTGGACAAGCAGAAAAAAAAAGCTATATTGATAGAAGTTGCAATGCCAAGTGATGGCAACATCAAGAAGAAGGAAACAGAGAAGCTTGATAAATATCAAGGGAGAAGAGCTAGAAAGGATATGGAAGTTGAAGGTAACAGTGGTCCCAGTGGTAATCGGGACATTCGGGGCAGTGACCCCAAGACTGGGAGCGTGGCTCCAGCAGATTCCAGGAATTACATCTGAGATCTCTGTCTAGAAGTGCGTAGTCCTAGGAACAGGTAAGAAACTGCTCAGGACCCTCAAGCTCCCAGGCCTTTGGTAGAGAAACCAAGCTTGGAGAACAAAGATCGCCCACAGGGCAAGTGGGGCACTTCTATATACATATAGATATATGTGTGTGTGTGTGTGGTTCCAAAGACAGTAGTGTTGTCCACCCAAACCTGCAAAAAGGTGAGTTTTGTGTGAATGCAATGTGTGAATGTGAATGTATTTTTGTATGCAGAGCCTCAGTGCATTGTGGCCAGGGTCTCTGCAAATAGTGAGTCATAAGTGTTAAATAAGAGAAATTTCTAAGATTACATGTTTTTGAAAGAAAATCCTGCATAGTATAACTTTAAGTAAGTAAAATTATTTGTACTTAAAACATATCTAGAATATAATTACACTTGTAGTGGCAAAAACTGTAATGCAGTGGTGATTTTCTTTGTTCAAGAAAACAAGCAATATGAAGCATTTTCAAACACTGATGCTCACTTTCTTTGTTGCTTCAGCTATCTCTGTGATTGAAACTACGGCATGTTTTGACATGAAGTGCCACTATAATAATTAATATTTGAGATTCACATATAACGACCTTGGGTAATAGAAGATAAATGAGGCGTAGCAAATGTTGACAAAAGCCTCATGTTTCCACATCAGTTACTTTCAAATCTGGTAACAATAATGACAAAAGAATTCAAGCCTCACTGTCTTACTGTAGCTCCTTGTCATTCTCATCAAGTGTGTTGTGTAGGGCCACCCTCTCTGCTGGGATAAGGTTATCTTGAATGGAAGAAATCCTTGGAGAAGCAGTATTGATCCAGCCTACAATTTTACACAAAGCTCTGCGTTCACCACAAAAATGTTGGCAAGAATAATGTCATTGCTTCTCATTTGGGGCTTAACACGAAATTCTCAGGAGAAGCTGCCCGGTGACTTTACTTATTTTTCATTCTGCCTCCCTTTGGGGCATATCATAAATGTCATCATATGCAAAGAAGGATTTCTGAATGCCTAGCTGTATAAATTGAGCTCAAAGGGCTGAACTCCGTGTCCTGTCCCTCACACGACGATCACCTAGCACAGAACTGGCTTAACTCTTAGATTTAACCTTGACATTTAATTTATTTTAAAAAATGCAATAGCTATGAAGACTGGTAAAAAAAAATTCAAACAACCTGACCTGAGCTACAAACCAATTAACATACTGTGTTGTTTGTTAATATTTGTGTACATTTATTTATTGCAGTTTCTTAGCGTGTTTGTGGTATTGCTCTGTGGATAGCACTGTCAGTCTGTTGAGTTGCAAACCCCTTTGGTACACACCGTTCAACTGATATGATGATATCCTCAGAACTTTCACATTGATATTTTTTCTTCATAACAAAGTATTTGTAATTATTTTTTATGAATATCATCTGTACTGTGTAGAAGGAGCTACACTGAAGTATAAAGTGCCAATATTTGCAGGCTAAGCTAAGAAGTGAATGTGGTAACCCTCTGTCAAATATGTGCCATCTTGATGCTCAGCATTTAGCAGAAAGCACTACTATAAATAAGTACAAACACAGCGAGCTACAGGCTGGAGGCTAAACATTTTTAGATGTTTTTATTGAAAATGCAGAACAAGAGTACCCAAGAAATATACATGAATGAAAAGGATGATCAAAAAGATATTTGACATTTGATAATTGAAAATATTTAAGATAAAATCACAAAAACAAAAATGCTAAACAATATCTGAGGTATATGAGGCTTTTCAAAATAAAGAAAAATAGTTACTTGAAAAACAATGGTTGGAAACCTCTGTGTTAAAAGCAACAAAATCACACTGCATGCAATGCTTTTAATTTTGTATTTTTACAAAATACTAGAGAAAAAAAACATACATCTGATTTGTCTTTACATTAGAGCAGATCGGTCGGATCAGCCTTCTTTAATCTAGAATTGAATGCCATGTCAGACCTTTTACTTGGGCTCTGCGTGCATATCTGTCCCTCCGCCAAGCCTCTGAGCCCAACATTATTTTTTGAGGATTTACCCATGGTGATGAATGAGGGACTCAAGAGAATTTTATATAGGGAGCTGTATTCTACCTGACCTTCACAATGCCAGTAATATATTCACCAATTTCAAAAGAACTAGCACAAAGGATGACATTAACATCTGCTGGGTCAGAGATCACACCTAAGAGCATATTGGTGCCTGTGATTTCCTTGCTTGAGATGTATTTAATTGAGATAATCTGATTCGGTGTGTAAAACCAAGGTCAGTAAGAACAAAGTGAGGCTCAACGTCTGCGCTATACAAGCTTTACCAATAATATTTGTCCATGAGGATGTATTGTTGTTATAACTAGCACAGGTGTTCTATATACGTACAGACTTTAATCATCGAATCATGATGTCATATTGTTATAACTATAAATAACTGCTCTTAACAAATATGCTTGTGCGGATATGTATCCTTTATTGGGCAGACAGTACAGCTGTTAGTCATTTTATAGTTTCTAGCGTGTCAGACAAATTCAAGACTGTGCTTGACCTGAGACGAAGTGACAGAGGTTTGTTTTATTTACTGACTAGAAATGCATTTTTACCCACAATATTTGCTCATATGATATGAACTACAAAAACTCATTGTTTAACACAGAACATGCCATCCTGAAATAAACATCAAATTAAACTATTAAATCATTTTTGAGAAATGTATTTTCATGCTTAAACCAGGATAGACTGTCAATTTTTTTTTCCAGAAATCATCCTCTTCAGAGATAAAATGATAAAAGTTGTTTTTTGTAAAATGGATTTTGATGTGTTGAATCCAAATTTGACAATTAAAACAACTGATCGGCTTCATTTTATACCTATGCACTTTGTAGTGTAGACAGTTGAGTTTTAATCATAAGTTGTAAGCCAGTATCTTATCATCTGCTTATAGTTGCCTCATATGGTAATATTTTAACCTTCTTCAGTATGTAACAATTTAAAAATCAGAAAAAAAGGTCTATATAGATAAAACTTAATACGAAATAACACAGTCTTTTTAAAACTGTAGGCATGCCACATAAAGGATCAATTTTCATAGTGCCAGATGTAAATTTCACAGCCCAGAGAGAGTGGAAGAGAGGGTGGACTGTAATCACAGTCTAGTTTAATGATAGCTAGGATATTCATCAGTCTTCTAATGTTCCAGAAAAATATAGCTATAATATTAGATTAATACTTCTATGTTCATTCAGAAGCATGTGTGTTGCTGAAAATACAATCTAGACCAGACCACCTCCACAATAACATATAATAAGGGTGACATGACTGACAAGAGTTTTTACTACAGATGTTTGCTGTAACTTGGGTGTAGAGCAGGTAATGAGACTGAGAAAATTAACCCAAACTGACCGCACTAAATACACTCAGCTGCTACAATAATATTGAAGGCATAATTGAAGGTTATGTAAGTTAAAATTTCCCTACTTGTACTGATTTGGGAGAAACATGAGAAAAGTCTGCTTAAATGAATAATGGAATACATTAAATTTCACATTTTCTTTTACTCATAATTGTAATTCAATAAGGAGAGATCATTTGGAAGAATTGAACATGATTTATTAAGATTCAGAAATTAATCTATTTGGTGATTAGATTCCGATGACCCATCATGGCATAACGGAATCCCAGCGGTGATAGGATTTAGGACAGGACCCCCAGGAGTCTAGCTGCTACTGGTGGTGATGATGAACATGGAGGCTTGGTTGGAACTCTGAGTGACCTGGTGAGGTGGAGATGGGTTGCATGAATGAGAGTGTGAGAGGGAGAATGACAGAAACGCAGACCCAGAGTGGAGGCTGACTGTCTCAAAGTAGACAGGCAGGAAGATGATTGGACCAGGGTAATGATGTCAGCATTTAGTTTGACAGCGTGGGAAAGGGGAATGAATGAGTGACTACAGATTTTTCTTTTCAACCTTATGCATAAGCTTCATTCAGAGAGAGAATTAATGTAACTATACAAAGTGAAAATGTAGAATTCGAAAAATGTTAAAATTAAGTCATTTTTCAAAGGAGCTTCTGGCTCAGGTTGAGTTTTGGGCGATTAATGATATTTTTTTAAAGTATATTTTTTGCTGACTGGCTCTCAAGTTGGTGGGAACAGATTAAAAGAAAAAAATAATAGAGATTTAACATATATATCCAGAACCGCCACTTCTACACAGTGTATTATTACTGCAGCATACTGTCTTCTTTACTACTAGTTACTGTAAGAGGGTTCAGGCCCTGCTCTTATTTTTAAAAAGAGATGGTATAAGACCTTGTTTGCTACTTTTCAGTAGAATGAAATATTTGATCACACACATTTCTTAATGCACAAATGCAGGGTGTCTGCTTTTAAAATCAACTGCTTACTGAATTTTCAATCAATTTTAAAGGGGTTTATTTTTATTTCTGATAGATTTTTTTTTTTCATTTCCAAGATCCCCAACCAACTGATTCTCCATTCAACCTACAAACATCACTATGGAAAATATACTCACATGAGAAGGAAAAATAAAAGATACACCGATACCTTTAGATCTTTTTTTTTTTTTTAAATTTCATATTTTTAACATTACCTCTAAGAAAAAAACAATATTTTTCAATTGAAAGTGCATGACATAACAAAATGATTTGCTTTTCCAACTCATGTGACCCAGTTGGTCAAGTAAAAGTTTTAATGAATGGGTGTTTAAATTCTTAATATCACTCAGTTGAATATAGCTGCCTGAATGTCCTTTAAGTAAGCAACACTGGCCTTTGCATGGTATTGAGATAAATTGTGATCTTGAAAGAATCACTTAGACTTAGACAGCGCTTTTCACGGTACTCAAAGCGCTTTACAATTCTGTGCACCATTCATTCACACCTCAATCATACTTGGCCAAGGGGCAGTCTGACAGAAGCGTGGCTGCCAATTCATGCCTACAGCCCCTCTGACCACACAACCACATTCACACTTAGGCAATGTGGGTTAAGTGCCTTGCCCAGGGACACAATGACAGCACACACTCAGACGGGGACTCGAACCCACGACCCTCTGGTTGCGAGGTGAGCACCTACCCACTGCTATCCCGTAAGATGAGATAAGGATAATGATCCCCTGACAGGGAAATTTGCACATTACAGCAGCTCAATTACAGAGACGGATGAAATAACATAAAATAGAATAAAACAGAAAACACTATGTACAGTATATCAATACACACATATATATCAAAACACTATATACAGATATCAAAAACACTACAGTTGTAGCTGGTAATTTCTACAAAGCATACACAGTATGCATTATGGATGGGAGTGTAAATAAATAAAATGTATATGTATTATATGTAAAGGTGCACTGTATGGATAAAGTGATGGCAGTAGAATAAAGTGTCCAATTGATTCACGACATCATGATGTGATGTTTTACTGTAAACTAGATCAGCTACAACAGACTATATGCTATTTGAACTGTTTTCTAAAGGCAAATTTTGTTCTTCATTCCTCTACCATCAGTTCATGACTGTTCATTACAGATAAGTGTAAGCCAATGGAGCTGTGTTTCCTAAGAAGCCAGTAAGCGCACCTAATCCTATTTTAAAGAGCTCAACTGGGGGAAGCTGGTTGATATCCACTCCAGCCAGAACCAAAGCCTGGAGGTGCTGGTGCTCCACAAGACCCGGCAGATCTGGACCAGAGAGACGAAGTGTAGCTGAACGGCGAGATACGGATGGTCTCACGGGCTATTCAGCACGTGCCACAGTGGAGCTTCACTGGAGGCATCAACAGTCTAGTTGTAAATACATTATGTGTGGCCAACACTGGAGGCGAGGATAGGATCATGGAAGGTACAGATGTGGCAAAGAAAATATAAAAAAACACACTTAGGCAGAAGTAAAAGAGAAAGGACAAACAGCCAAGGCCAATTAGACTAATACTGCAGGGGTGGCTGGTAAGAAAGTTTTAGGGTGGTTCTGTTTAAGAGCTACCAGCCCTAATCTCAATCTGTATAGTCTTCTTAAGGAAAAAAAATATGAAGGAATAATAAATTTCATAATAAAGGTAGTGAATAAATAAAAAAACAACATTTATATAAGGTCCTTTGTAGTGTCTTAGCTGTTTTCCAGGCCTGAGATCTCAGTTGTCACTCCTGGAATCTGCTGGGGACACTCCCCCAGTTTGGGGGTCACTTCCCCGAATTTTCCGATTACCAAAAGAGCCACTGTTGCCTTCATCTTGTACATCTTCTCTAGTTCTTCTCCCAGCCCTTGGTAGTTCCTTCTTCCTTATCTGTCTATCTGACATGATCCTGGGTTGCTGACCCAGTGTTTTGAGTTTTTTGGGGGGACTTTGAGGTTTTGTTCTTTTAATTATCCTGTGAGATCCATGGTTTGAACTATGCTTATGCTTTTATATTTTCTGGTTAAGTATAATTAATTGTATTTTCAGTTTCTGGTGTTGTGGCTTAGATCCTCCCTCTGTGTTCCTTCCTCATGTTTCAAGTTTAGATGTGTTTAGTTCATTCATGTGCCAATGTCTGCCCTGTTGGGCACTCCCTATTTTAGTTTGGTGAGTTGTTGTTCCTTGTGCTGTGGTTTTAGTTTTGCTTCCTGTGTCTCAACCTCCCCCACTGTTCCCACTTTTGCCATTACCTTGTGTACATATTGTTTCGCTTTTTACCCTTGCCTTTTGTTAAGCCCCCAGTTGTTAGTGTGTTTCTTCATTCCATGTTTCTCAGTGTTTTCCAGAGTTTTGGATTATTTGCTTCTGTGAAGCTTCTTCCTGTTTTTTGTATTCTTTGTTGAGTATCTATCTATCTATCTATCTATCTATCTATCTATCTATCTATCTATCTATCTATCTATCTATCTATCTATCTATCTATCTATCTATCTATCTATCTATCTATCTATCTATCTATCTATCTATCTATCTATCTATCTATCTATCTATCTCTATTGTGTGTGTAATTTTTCACCTCAGAAAATAGGAAAAAGAGCAAGCCAAAATATTTACAGACCTTGTCACCGCCTAAAATGCCACCTCCTCTTTATATTGCCATGACAGAACATTCCACTCGTTGCAGAGCACTCGTCTCATAACACAGTGCAAGGACTACATTTGCATGTTTCGAGAGGTGACAATGCCATTTGCATAAATTTAATGAGTCTTTCAAAGGAAAAAACACTCAGGGTACCTGCGGAAACAAGCTGACATTGTTCAAAGGCCTTATTTCCCCTTATTACTGACAATATTGGCCTTGGCTTGCAGAGAAAGCGTTGTTACACAGATTATCAGGAGGTTTGACATCTTTGTCATCAGAGAGGTTGTTTTCTTTGGGGGAAAACGTGAACGGAAGATGGAATTGCATACTAAATGGATGACAGATAGTTAGCATGATATTGATACAAGGACTTGTTTGCTGGGAGGGGCTGGCAATCACAAGTCACTAAGGCTGATATTGGTGTGGTATTTTGATGAAAGCAGTTCAGCTGTCAGTAACAAAATGGGCAAACTAATTACCAGTGTAAGCTGATTTCCTGGTTCACGCTCCCCGCAGCTGGGAGTGTCTCCAAGCACATGGTATAATTGTTAAACTAAGAAAAGGTACATGTTCTGGGTAGGTACACCAGAGACAGTGTAAATGAATGGGACTGAGTGTATGGAAATGAAATAAATGTTCTCCTCTTATTGGGAATAGCTCTGTGAATTCCAATGAGGCTAAGATGGTCTCTGTGGCAGTGGAAGCAGGGATTAAAAACTCTATACTTCCTCTCTGTCAATCACACTCCTAATGTGATTCTATGGCGTGGTGCCACACAGGGAGCAGAGGCCTTTTGTCTTCATATTGTCAGATATGAGATCAAAATCTATGCAAGCACTTCAAGGATGACACTTGCAAAAACATGGCTATACTTTGCCATGGTCATTTCAGCAGCTCCTCCTGTTTGTGCAGCTATACTCATCTGTGTATTGTTCTCTCTCCTGAGTCATTTATTAAATACTGATGAAACAATGGTGGCACATAAGCTCTTCTTTTGTCAGGCCTAAGCTAAGTTAATTAATTAGCAATCCATGCCACAGTGCCAGGAGGTTGTTGATTGTATCATCCTAAGCCGTCATCCTGTGTAAATTGACTGAGATTGAGATCTAACAAGGCTTTGACCTGGATCCCTTCCTAACAACCTGATGTGTGAAACACTGATGAGAGGATTTAGCTGGAGGAGGCTAGAGGACATGTTATCTTTAGCTCCATTATGTGGCAGTGGTCAGACACTCACTATATGGAACTGTAATGTTGATGTGCAACCTTGAAGAATGTGCCCTTTTAGCTTCATTGTTATTCTTTCACACATCATATCAAAACCTGAACGATTCCACTACACTAACTCAAGTACAATAAAGACACGGCATTGAATTTTACATTTAATTCGTAACTTTGAATTACACAATGACTAGTAGTTTTCACCCTGTTTGCACAGTATTAATATCCTGAAATTATTCAGGATAAAAATTCAATATCTTCGAAGGTGTTCAATTGCCATTCATTTGCAGTATGCGAGCAATAATATTCAGAAGTTGTCTTTTGACCTGCTCATTCTTTTTAATGAGCAAAAAATGCACCTGGGCATCCTGGTTCCATATCCTCAGTAGAAAAAGTGACACTGGTGGTCACACCAAAGTGGTTTTTGAATTTCCACAGGCCGCCCACTGCTATAAGCCACATTAACTGTTAGGTGAGCTGATCAGGACCCATGGGCCCTTAAAGAGGTTAGAAGACTACTCAATCTCAATTCACATTGGCAAGAATAACAAGCACAGCAGCTCCCTTCACATGCTAATACACAGTCAAGTGAAGCATCATCTGCTGTTACATTGTTTCTGTTTTACATTTAAGCTGTAAACTATGTACAGCTTTAAAGTGGATACAAAAAAATACAATATTAACAGTGAAAATAATGATGTGCAGGAAGTTTAAGGAAGTGTCACACAGTTTGTGCCCGCACACCAATATTTAAACAAGCAGATGTAAAAATAAATAAATAAATAAAACTCAGTATACCTCAATATAGTAGCACCAGTATAATTGTGGTGCAATTGGTGTCTGTGTTTTTGCTGTCAGACCAGTGCTAATATTTTTTTAACAGATCATAAAATTTAAAAGAATATATCACACGACTGGAAGTGAAGTTCAAAAACTATGACGGTAAACACATCTTCACCAGCCTCCACATCTGTGAAATTTTTTGTGACATTTCACAAACTAAATAATCAGTGGAAAAATAATCATCAGCAAATCAATAATGAAAGTAATTGTTGGCTGCAATCTGAAAATAAAACACTTTTATTCCACATCAGTCATGACCTTTAATTTGTTTTCCCAGTTATGCCATAATTGTCGGCTGTCATAAATTCACATTCAACATATTTTCAGTTGGAGTGCTGATTTACTTGTTGAGGTTGTCCAGTGGTCCAACATTATTCATATGCGCCCCTCGTGCATAACAGGAGGTACACCTCTATGATGAATACTAGAGGAAATACTTAAAAGTTTCTGCTATCATCATTCAATACGCTTTGAAATCTTGCAGTATGTGCTTACATTGTATTATTTTAGTCAGCATGTGATTAGCCTCCCATAGGCCCTGGTGTCTAGCTGAGCTGAAAATCCCCTGTGCTTCCCACAGAGATACATCAAACCGAACTGGGCCTGATTAAACAGCCTGCTTGAAACTTCAGAAAATAGCAAACAGTTTAACCACACAGGAAGGCACATGAGTGATTAGTTTTGCTCCCCTTTTACACTGTTGCAATTGTTCACACCAGGGGGCAGGAAGACAGGGTTGGGTTGATTTCACAGGGCACAACCCATGATCATGTTCAATTCAAAGTCATTACCATGCCTCACAGAAAACTGGGCAATTACTGTATGTATAATTACCACTTTACAGCACCTGTATAGCATAATAGTATAATATCTCTGACAGTTTTAGTTTAAGGAAATTTAATCTGGTCAAATCAAGTTAGAAAAAAAACCCCTCAAACCCATAGTGCCTTATGAGCCGGGGCAAAAAATAGGTGCAAAATTATTCAATAAAATTATTGCTGCATGCCATCAGTCTGAGGATGTCCTGTCATATTCATACTGACCTTTGTTTTAGTGTTATACCATCTTGTCAGAGCAAAACAATGTGTTTCTGGACTTCTTCACAGGTGCATAATTTTGACTGGACTATTTTGGGTAACTTGCAGCAGCTATTCTTTACCAGAGGGAAACAGATTCAACAGTATGCTATCTCTGTCTTTCTGACACCCTACAGTGCAAAAGCCAGGGATTCACAGAGCCACTAATGACAAGGTTATTGTAGAAAACAAACTGAAGTCAAGACAGTGCTGAAAGCAACCAGCCAACGGTCATGAAGAAATAATCTAGAGCCGTCAAGATTCTGGATTTGGGGGTCTGTCCTAAAGCTGGATGATTTGCATTTCATCACAGTGGTGCCCTTATGCTAATGTACTATAGCACTGGATATATGGCTAATGTCCTACTATCCTGATGTATCACCATTCCAGAGAAGAATCAATCTAGTAAACTCTTTTCAGATGCTGGCTTTATCATTCTGTCACACTGATGACATTCTGTCATTCAGATGAGGGTTTCTTTTACTTTAATCTTTCACAGAGCCTTATTCAGCCCTGGCAGTGATGAAGAACGTAGCAGTAATGAGCATGATTTTTGTCATATGTGCAAGAGACTTGTAGAAATTGCAAATGTCAGTATCGACTCTAGTGAAATGTAGTTACAATTTTGAGTGCCCTGTTCTTCCCGTCATTGCCAGTAAGAGCAGTGTCTGTCTTTACGTGTGCGTCTCTATGTGTGGGAGCTGCGTGCTGCAGAAGCTTCCCCCACTCCTCACACAATCACACTCTGAGAGAAAATCCCTCTTCTGGAGTGGGAATGGCAACAATTCGACATAAACAATCTTATTCTATATTAGAGACTGAGTTGATTAGAAATGAGAGGCATGCAAAGGTCAATTTTGTGTGTGCTTATTCGATAATACGAATGATTAATTGCAGTTAAGACTTGAGTCCTGTTGAAATGTTACAAGGTCCAACCTAGTGAGACTGTGATCATGATTTTTATGAAGAAATAACTAGTATGCTAATTCAGACTTAACACATTCACAAGCTGAAAGCAGAGCTTGTATGAAAAGAGGGTTATAGAAAAGCACTGAAACCTCAAAGGCTGCAAAACATGTCATGACTGAGATCATTGATGGAGACATGGCACAACACCTATGCATTTAAATATGTAATGAATTAATTTTTATGAGTACTGATCTCTGTATTATTTGTGACATAAAAATATAGCAACGTGGCAGCAATGACAAATAGAAACACCAAAAAAAAGAGAACATTTTTATGCTCAATAGGCCGATTGAAGTTTGAAGAAAGTATTTGTCAGTTGTCAAAAATCATCTAAAAGCCCCTCTTCTCACACCTTTTACACACTGACAGGCAACATTTTGAAACCAACAATTTAGCATGTACATCCCTTTCATGCAGATGAGAAATGAACTATTTGAACTTTTCCCTCAAATTTCTTTTACTTTTCTGTTTTGTCTTTTTCACACTTATAAAACTGAAAGCATCACTTGAATGCCTTTGAGAAAAGGCTGTCAGAAAATATGTGCTGTTAGCCTGTTTTGTATGATGAAATTTATCTTTCCAATGGCAAACTCTTCTTCCAGGCTTCAAACTGGTTTGCAATTGTATGTGTCTTGGTGCTTCACATGAGGTGTATTTCATTCAGGTTTAGTTCAAATGTAACTTTTGGAATTATTGTTTATGTAAAAAAACAACCCAAAAAAAACCAATGCATCCAAAAATTTTGCAAAAATGTACTCACCCAGTGGCCATGTCATTAGATACACTTTGCGAGTACTGGATGGACTCTCTTTTGCCTTCAGAACCACCTTGATGCTTTGTGGCACCGATTCAGCAAGGTGCTGAAAAGATTAAACAGATAATTTGGTGATACACACGATGTAATAGCATCACACGGTCAATGCAGCTCTAATGGATTGAGATCTGGTGACCGTGGAGGCAGTGAAGTACAGTGAACTCATTGTGACGTTCAAGAAACCAGTTTGAAATAATATGAGCTTTGTGACATGACACATTATCCTGCTGGAAGCAGTCATCAAAAGATGGATGCACTATAATCATTAAGGGATGGATATAGTCAGCAACAATACTCAGGTAGGCAGTGGGGTTTATTTTTTTAAATTTTTTTTAAGGGCCTTAGGAATGTATTGGCCAGTGTCCTGGAGACACCTGTTACCTGGTGTTCTTCTGATGTATCCCTTAGGCTCTCTCTTTCTCCTTCCCTTATCATTCCCTTGAGTCACTGTGACCTCCCCTGTGGGCCCAATTCTCTATCCCTGCACCTTCTCTGGAGAGGGGTGGGAGCCTTTTGCTCGTGGTCGGGTGCTGCATCGACCTGACGTGTAGTTACATTTCTACGGAAGTGGACATCAGGTTACACCATAAGTTATAGTGTTCAGCGGGGTTTGCAGTTATGATGTAGGTTACAGTGTAGATTCCCTGCTGAAGCATAAATCTCCAGTTACTGTCCTTAGCTTCTCATGGAAAGCTGTCGACGTTCTGCCGGAGGCAGGAACTGAAGATCTCGCAGGCCAGGGCTTCTGACAGGTGGTCCCAGCGCACCCTCACTATGCGTTGTACCACGGTGTGCCAGGTATGTCCAGCATCCTCCCCCACCTGATCCAACTTACCACCAGGTAATGCTCAGTCTTCATCTGAGTGTCCAGACCATATGGCCACTGATCTGATTATATGATTACAAAATCAATCATTGACCCGTGACCTAGGGTGTCCTGGTGTCATGTGCACTTATGGACATCCTTATTTTCGAACATATTGTTATGGACAAACCATGATTTCTACAGAAGTCCAATACCAGAGCCCTATCACACCCCTCCAGGTTTCACTGTCATAGCTCACATGAACGTTGAAGTCTCCTTGTAGGACGATAGAATCAACAGACTTTCAAGTTCCCCAGCGACTCCAAGAAGGCTGGGGTCTCTGTTGATCGGGGCATAAACACAAGCAACAGTCCCATGCGGTCCAACAGGACCCATTCACTGATCCAAAGGTGCTGAAAAACAGCCCTCTTGGTCACTGGTAAAAACGCAGCAAACTGAGGAGATACAAGGATACCAGCTCGCCACCTCTCACCAAGGGCAACTCCAGACTGGAAAACAGTCCAGCCCCTATCCAGAAGACTTGTTCCAAAACCCTAGCTTGTGTTAGGTTGAGCTTGACTATCTGTGAACATCATGCACACTAGCCCAGGCTCCTTCCTCACCAGAGAGGTGATGTTCCATATCCCAATCACCAGCTTTGATGGCTGGGGATTTTCCACCAGGGCCTCTGCCCTTGGCCAGCGCCTGACACACACTGCACCTGACCCCTACAGTGTCTCCTGTGGGTGGTAGGCCTACAGGGGGGGGGGTTGGTGAGCCCATGCAAAATATAGCCTCATTTTCTTGTTCTTAGTTGACAGGAATGGCACCCAGTCTGTTTTTCTGCTGCTGTGGCCCATCAGACAGTTTCACTAACGGTGGCTAACAGCAGCTAACAGCGATGATTGCCAAGAGAAAAGTTCAGGACATTCTTAACGACTCACTTCAGTATCACTGTCATTGGGCAGAGCTTCGATGACTCATCAGCCTGTATCGGACTGCTTTCACAAAGTGTTACCAGATTAAATAGATGTGGACACATATTGGCAGCTGAGGTAGCAGAAGACTGACAGCCTTCATTCACTACAGATGAACCGCAGCCAGAGTTTCTGAGGTGACTCAGGAGTAAAAATGTAAAATACTGCAAAATATTTAATTGACACATATTTGGTTTTTATTCCTGATTTATTGCTAATTGTTTTGTTATTTTTATTGTTAAAATATAGTGTGTACAAAAAGAATTTTATGCACAAACTATGGGGTACAGTTTAAATTTAGTGTTTTTGATCTTGAGCAGCCACCATAAAAATTCAGTTGCTTGCGATCTGCAATCTACTTACATCTAGCGGTGATTATTTGCACACTGTACCTTTAAATTCAAAACTAACTATTAAAAGGAGACAATTTTTTATTCAGTAGCTCAAGATAAAGATTTAAATATACCAGCACGAATCAAAATACACTGCTGGCTATCTTTACATGGTCAGAGCTCTTCTATTTAAATACCCAGCACTGCAGCTTTGCAGAATTAGCAACAGGTGAGTGGAAATGAGCTGCAGATCACACAGGCACAATTTACATGTTGATGAATGGCAGGTTACTGAAGTGTGAAGTAGCTGAAGGCCTTCCAGCTGGATGTTGTCACATGTGAAAGGACTGTTAACACAGTTCAAATTAAACACTAACAACTTGTAAATAAATAGCATAATGCCAAGAAAACCATGTTTATCTGCAGAGTACATGTAATCCATATGACATATTATACTGGATACTGTGGCTCCTTTGAATAAAGAAAAAGCCTCAAATCAGAAGTGCTTGACTCTGTGGTATAAAACACAAACATCTTAAAGCAAGTAAGGTGGAGAGGAAATGGTCTCACTCATTTGGAAGATCTTCATTTATCCTGGAAAAAAAAATTTTTTTTTTTACTCTATTAAAACAAATTCTCCATCAAGCTAGGACATCTTACTATTCATCACTAATTGAAGAAAATAGGACCAATCACAGGTTTCTTTTCAGCACTGTAGCCAGGCTGGTAAAGAGTCAGCTCTGTTGAACCAAGTATTCCTTTAACCTTAACTAGTAATGACTTCATGAATTTCTTTTCAAACAAAATTTTAGCAATTTGAGAAAAAATATATTCATAACCATCTAACAGACACATCATTATGTATAGTTACTTTTAATACTACAGATATTTATTTAGACTATTTCTCTCTGATTGATCTTTCTGTAAGAAATGGTAGCTCAGTCTCTCTGCAGGCCTACACTATTTCAATGGTAAAACTAGGCAGAACATTTTTACAGAAAAAAGTATATGATCATAAGGCGTGCAAATACAGTTTGAAGATTCCTTTTCAGATTCATTTTTTAAAATCTTTTACTTTTCAATATGATACATAAACTATGTTTGTGTATTCACTCGCCTATCCAAATAATTGCATTCAGCTGTTCCACTCACTTCAATGGCCACAGGTGTATAAAACCAACCACCTAGGGATGCAGGCTGCTTCTACAAACTTTGCCGCCACTGGATTTTAGAGCAGCGGAGACGTGTTCTCTGAAGTGACAAATCATGCCTCTCCATTTGGTAATCTGATGGTCGAGTCTGGGTTTAGTGGTTGCCAGGAGAGCAGTACTTGTCTGACTGCATTGTGCCAAGTGTATAGTTTGGTTGAGCGGGGATTATGCTGTGGGTTTGCTTTTCAGGAGTTGGGTTCGGCTGCTTAGTTCCAGTGAAAGGAACTTTTAATGCTTCAGAAAGACATTTTGGACAATTTCATGCAGTTTGGGGATGGCCAATTCCTGTTTCGACATGGCTGTCCATAAAGACATGGAAGAGCAGGTTTGCACAGATTCCCAAGCTCAACCCAATAGAACACCTTTGGGATGAATTAGAGCAGAGGTTGTGAGCCAGGCCTACTTGTCCAACATCAGTGTCTGACCTCACAAATATACTTCTGGAAGAATGGTCAAAAATTCCTATAAACATACTCCTAAACCTTGTGGAAAGTGTTCCCAGAGAAGTTGAAGCTGCTATCGCTGCAAAGGGTCGTCCAATATCATCCATCCATCCATCCATCCATCCATTCTCTTCCACTTATCCTGTTCAGGGTTGGGGGGGGGAGCATATCCCAGCTGATATAGGGCGAGAGGCAGGGTACACCCTGTACTGTACAGGTTGCCAGCCTGTCGCAGGGCTAACACAGGGAGACAGACAACCATTCACACTCACATTCACACCTATGGGCAATTTAGAGTGACCGATAAACCTAACCCCAGTAACTGCATGTCATTGAACTGTTTAATCATATTAAACACTATTGATTAAGAATGGGATAGCACTCAAATTCATATGCATGTGAAGGCAGAATACTTTTGGCAATAGTGTATTTAAAATTGTTAGGACTCAAATCATTTTATTATGTTTTTGTAAATGTCTTACCACTGGTGATTCTTTCACCATTATTGCTAGCAGTTTTTGATTTTTGGATTTCCACTGTGGCCCAAATAGTGAAACAAACTTGCGACAGCGTTGAGGTACAGTCAAACTACACTGTATAGGTGCACTGGATGGGAAGCACACTGGGAGAGGCTCTGAGTGTGTGACAAACCTTCTGCCAGTATTTCTCTTCAAAAGCTAGACAACTGCCCTGGCTGTATCAACATGTTCATCATGGGTTCTCTCATGGGTAAATGCTTTGCATCGTTCCTTTACAGCTCAAAATTATTATGATGTCGTTTGTGGTGGCATTGCTTATTATGTTAAAAAAAATGTCATTACTTTTTGTTTGTAAATAATTCCATTGTTGATATTGTACATGGGGAAAAAAAGTTCATTATTGTTTAATTTGGAGTTTCATTGTTCATAAAAAAACTGCACTGTGAAATTTCAAAATACATAAATTTTATACACAAAACAACCCATATTTCATGCTTAAACTCTATTCTTTTTTTCAATTCAAAAGCATAATTAAACAATTTTTGGGATTTTGCGCAGAAATTTTATTGACCAGCATATTTTTAAGAATTTAATTTTATTATTATAATAAGATCACAAAAAGAACCCTACAAAAATACTGTGTGACAGCTCAGTCAAGCAAACTGGATTCAAGTTTTTTTAAATTTTGAAATATTTCACCGTTCATCCAAATGGCGTTGTCAGTCAAAAATGAAATTCACTTCTTTTGGCTTTATAATGTGATTGGTCAGATTTGTTTATCTGCATGTGAAAGGACTGAATAAAAAAAATTGAGCTTCATCTGAGAAAAATGTTATGCAGTCAGAAATATTTTAATGCACAAAATATTCACACAAATTTTATACATCCGGTGTGTACGGGCTTTTACTCAGCAACATTACTCTGGAACAGAAGGGCAGATTGTAATAATACACTCAGTGCACACTTTATTAGATACATACTGCTAGTAACGAGTTGGATTCTCTTTTGCCTTCAGAGCTGCCTTAATTCTTTGTTGCATCCATTTAACACGGTGCTAGAAACCTCAGAGGTTTTGGTCAATATTAACAGCATCACCTAGTTGCTGAAGATCTGACAGCTGCACATCTATGTGACTTTTCCATTCCAGCACCAGAGACTCTACTGGATTGAGATCTGGTGACTGTGGAGGCCATCTGAACACAGTGAGCTCACTGTCACCATAGTGGCAATGATGATCTGGTAGAGAACCGCTGCAACCATCAAAAGATAGAAAAGTGTAGCCATATAAGAAGGAAAATGGTCAGCAATAATAGTCAGGTTAGTTGTGGCATTTAAGCAATGCTCAGCTGGGTGTATAAAAAAGGGCTCAATATGTGCCACGAAAATATTTCCCACATCAGCCTGAACCATGGATCCATGCTTTCATGTTTATGCCAAATTTTGACCCCAATCCCTCAATCTTACAACAGAAATCGAGACACTTAATACCAGGCAATGTTTTTCCAATCTTCTGTTGTCCACTTTTGGTGACTCAAGGGAAATTATAGTCCCAGTTTGTTCACCTGTTGCTCACTGAAACATCTAGTGCTACTTACTAGCTCTCCATAATCTGTCAAAGGAAGCATTTACCTGCTCACCTGCCTGCCCAGTCTCCGCCCACCTTCTCCTCCAACTCTCTGATACTCACCAGATGCCTTCCCACTCCCTCCGAGGCTCCACTCACTCCCAAGGCAATTAAGACGGTTAACCTCCCTCTGGCTTGCTCTCATGATTCTCATCATCCTCTTGGACTCCAGTTAATCTCTTGATTGCTCTCTAACAGAGCTCCTGTGTACCAGTTCATAGTGCTGTTGAATTCCCCCACCAACTGCCTTTAAACCATTAACAAATCATTCTTTCACAGTTAACACTGTAAACCTGCCCGCTGTTGTCTGAGTCTGCTCTTTGGGTCTGCTTTTTTCCAAAACATGACATATATTTCTATCACACAAAAAGAAACATAATGTCTATTTGAACAGAAAAATATTTGTGGCATTATTTCTGAAAACATTCTCACTTTGATACCAAAACTTCTGCAGTGCTACTGATTCTGTGTGTTGCATAACTTTCAAATCTGTTTTGTTGGACTATCCTTATTATTTAAAATATAAATGTAGGCATGTCAATTTTTTTTCTATATATAATAGTTTTATAATAGTTTTCTTTCATAATGCATTATCTTAAATATGTTAAGGGAAAAAAGTCTTTTTTGGCCTTGATGTTCTGCAGTTATGCTGACCGTAGGTTCAAAGATGAAGCAAACCCTGTCTGGGATAATCTAAAACTGCTGCCCTGGAGAGTCCATCCCAGTGCAGTCATTTGGAAGAAATTCAAATGGTCAAGAGATGCCTCCAGTTGATTAAAAATTAACTACTAATGATTAATTGACACCCTTGATAATATCTTAATAGGCTCCCATTTGTGTGAGTCAAAGCAGAGTATTTCACCTACAGGAGCCAATAATGATATCCATCAAAAGCCATTAAGGGTAGGACCTATTATCATTTTAATAATTGATCATCCCTAGCTCCTTTTCATTGTTGCACTAGTGGGCCTGAAAGGCTGTTTTATATGTTTGGAATGTAAAAAACTAATTAGTAGTGGATGTGACTTTCATTTTCCTCATCTAGTCCAACGCTACAACCTGCTGGAGGTGGAGTCTGTCAAGAGAATCTGGCTTAATTGTCAAACCGCCATTTACATTAATAACTGGTGATAGAACTGCAGAAAATAGATCTGCAATGTCACAATGCAGTATATGTCAATAAACATTATTATTCGCTTTTATTGAACTAAACTAAAATCACTAGAACAATTAGATTTAAAGAGCTTTATAACCATTAATGCTAACACTTAAATATCACAGAATAAACTATTGAGCCATTTAATGTTCTTCCAGCTCTTTACCAACCATTTTGTGTTTTATCACTGTCAACAATTCCATTACTTTTGAATATTTTCAGTGTGCAGTAAGTTTAAGAAATTCAGGCCTCTACTAGCTGTTCGATGTTTGAATTGTTGTGAGTGGATCCCTTACTTGCCTTAAGAAAATGTGAAGATAGATGAAGGCAACAGAGACCCTGTCAGTGTTACCACTTGTGTTATTTAAGTGAGCAAGAGAGGACCACACTGGCCCAAGAGTATATTGCAGTCTTGCAACAAAGGTGATAGATTATGTATAATCAAGCTGCCACGGAGAGAGAATTTTATCATGGTCAAAAAGTACAGATAACAGGAAAACTCTGACTGAGTGGGAGATACCCCATGAGATTGGGTCTGGCTCTAACTAAGTCTTTACTCCACGTCAGAGCTACTTGGGTTCTCAACAGCAACTTGTTGTAGGAGTGAGCCCCAAGATGTGAGGAGAAGCCAGCAGTGTTGCTCATCAGGAGTGCTGCAGACATGCCTCTCAAATCAGACACTGCTTTCAGCCTGAACCATCTGTATCAAAGCAGCAGTCACAGGTGAGAGCACTCTGTACATGTGATGGATTCTAAAAAATCCTGCCTGTTGTGGTGTGATAACACATGATATTGTTTTGAAAGAGGATGAGCTATAGAATACCATAGCAGCTTCTTGGCACCCTTAGAAAGAAAGCCGTGCTTTAAATGGGCAACACTGACACCGGGTTACTTGGACCTTGATGCTATTAGTTTTCGAGGATCCTACACTATAGATTGTGGGTAATCTTCTAAACAAATTGTGCAGAGAGATCGCAAAAAAGGTCATGAAAACCCCTCAAGCATTTACTGGTATACATGTAGTAGTGACATTATTTTATTAAAGTGTGTGAATAATTGTAAAAATGCATCTCAGACTGCATGTGACAATTGTGACTATACAAAAGAATTGCTAAATGTCTTTTTAAAAAAATATATATATATATGTATGTATGTGTGTGTGTGTGTGTGTGTGTGTGTATATATATTTCAGGGCATGTGTAGTGCCATCTTATGCCAGTACAGGATGTGAGAATGTGATGTCACTGGGTTGGTTGGTTGGTGCAAAGAGACTTATATAAGTTTTTGTTCACTAACTAGTGACAGAACGGATATCTCAGTGGAAAACAAGGAAACTAAAACTAAAAAGCAGTGTAAGGGGGTCACTTTTGTACTGCCCCTGATTATCACACCAAAATTACTATACTCCTCAGTAACAGCAATACTTATGAGGTCTTAAGGTGAGACCCCACAGGCAACTACAAGAAGAAAGACCTCTGTTGCTTACAACAACTTGAAAGGGAAAAAGCCATTGACCGTGCTACATACTACTGCATTTACCCCGGGGATGTTACACCATGTGTATATGGACTTCCGAAGATCCGCAAAGAAGGAGTCCCACTCAAACTCATTGTTAGCAGTATAGCAACACTTCCAAGCAGCTCGTCACCATGTTAAAAGCGTAGATGTGCCACAGGCTCCCCAGTGTCACCCACTGTAGCCAACTTTTACATGGAGAAAGTGGAAAGTAAAGCTCTAAAGCTCCTTCAAAGAGATATCACCTAGCCACTGGTACAGATATCTGAATGACACCTGAGTCAAAATCATACCCCAAGAAGTAGAAACCTTCACTGACCACATCAATTCAGTGGATAAAAATATTAAGTTCACCAGGGAGGATACCAAGGATAATAGGTTCTTGGACTGTGCTGTGCTCATTGAGGAAGATGGAAGATTGAACAACATTGAAGTTTACCAGAAGCCCACACACACAGACCAGTGTGTGTGACCACGGACTCTTTGACTCCCACCACCCACTAGAACACCAAGTGGAAAACATTCCCTCTAAGGCAGAAGGGAAAGACACACACATGTAAAGAAAGCTCTTAAAATGTGATTATCCCAGCTGGGCCTTTATCAAAACAGTGAAGATGCACAAAAAAGAAGGTCAGACACCAACTAGGGAGAAAGACTGAAAAACTAAACAGTATGTCATCCCCAACATAGCAGATTTGTCAGAGAAACTCAGGAGAATTTTCTCCAATATCACAGTGTAAAAAAACTTGTTCATCCCGGGGACAAAACTTTTAAACACAAGTTAAGCAACTAAGTGTACACTGTGTGATGCAGTGCTCAGACCTCTACAGTGAAGAAACAAAATACCCACTCCACAAACTCAGAGATTCAGCTGTACTTCTGCAGCTAAAGGATAAAGGACACTCTTTGAGTATGCCAATGTTCACATTTTGGACTGGGAAGAAGTGCCATCACGTTCTGTACTGCACAAGATGACGCTGCACATGCTCTAAATACTTCAAACACTTATTTCTTAAATCCAGCTTTACAGACAGAGTTAAATCTATGACAGGTTTTAGAGCAGGTCTCCATGGCGTAAATTAGCCTTTATACATGTAGTGTTTCATGTCCACTTTAAAGTACTGAACCACAGCAAAATTCTAAGGTACTTGCTTATTTTATATTGATTATTATAATCATACTCAGATATTTCCATGTTATTTTTCAACTGTTTACCAATGGCCCATATTAACCCAATATTTTTTTTTTAAAACACTCCTTTGAATTCTTACATGTCAATGTCTTGGTCAACAACAGATTTGACTACATGATCAAAATTCCATGAACCCTTTCAAGTCATAAATTCCAGTTCTACAAGCCTATTAGTGGTTTATCTTTGCATTACACTCTTGGCAATGGAGAATCTTCGCCATGTTATCATGCTGACATTTCTACTGCCAGAGGCAGTAATCCTTTAGGCCTGTAATCCTGGAGGAGCTATGGAGGAAACAAAGTGGTTTCAGTGCTAGTGCTGTTACAGCAATCATTGTGAAGAATGTGAGGTGTTTGGACAATATGATAGACACGCTTGGTGAGCTGATTAAGCCTCAGAAGAAGCACCATGAGTGGAGTTTGATGTGCTTCATGGAGCAGTAAGGTGGTGTCACATTTAGATATTCTGTACCTGGGTTCAGAACTTTATGGGCAGACAGGGACATTAATTTGAACATTAAGAAGATGTGGAAGGCATTTCACTAGTTGTGACTGAAAAGTGGTGTAATTCCTGACATGTTAGTGGGAAAGAATATTTCTGTGGCCTGAATATTGAACTACTAGCAATTGGAATGTGTCCATGTTACCACCAAGGGAATTCATCATTATTGTTGCTGTTTGATTCCAGTTTTAATCAGCACATTCTTCGGATGCAGAACTGGATAATTCATCCTCTGCACCATGTACTGGACATGTAGCTGAACACTTCTTAACATCTTTTTCAGCTTCACTGAAGAAAGGACATAAAGAGAAATCTTTACCAACTCATACCATAATCCCTGCATTCAATTTATATTTAATCTCCTTAGTGTTTGGATAGAATATTAACATGGACTTCTCTCTTGATTTGCAGCCACTTTCAGTTTCTGTCTGAGAGAGACAACAGTAATAATGCATTCTGCTCTGGCCTATAACTGCGGTGGAAGATGCCTTCCAATTTAACTGTCCAAAAATCTTCTGATGCTGAAGACATCCAGTGACCTCTATGACATTTTTGCACACTCTCCCGCCTGGACACAGCCTAATACAACAGGAGTCTTCTGTGTGCTACTGAGCAGCATCGTACAATCAAGAAAGTGTGCTTGACAAAATCTGTTGATTGCAGTTTAAAGGAGACATATCATGCAAAACCACTTTTTTAGCCCTTAAATACATTTTGTTGTGTACTTTGACTGTGTAGGAGTGCAGGAAATTTAAATGCATTCTGTCCTGGTGCTGCATAGATATCTTTATATTCTTTTTGGGCCATAATTTTCAGTCTGTTCAGTTTTCTCTATTCCCTGTTACGTTTTCTTTCCTCTTACATCACAGTATTTGCTGTGGAACTGCTAAACAAGGACATGGACTTCCGGTTTACCGATTTCGTGAATCCGCCATTTTTTTCTCGCAGCGATTTTGTAGTCCAAGTTCAGTCATGCTGAAGTTGCAAGTAGATGAGTCAAAATGTTCTGTTGTTGGGTGTATTAACCCACACGATTCCTTACATCGCCCCCCCAGCATCAGAGCCTCTTTGAAGTGCTTGTTTCTCTGCTGGTAGATAATCAAATCACTGCTATCAAACTACAAAAATGGCTGAAAGGGGTGGCGTGGAACGCTCTGCAACCTGGAGCGGGGCGGGGCGTGAAATGTCTTATTCACATTTAAAGAGGCCGCACCAAAACGAGCTGCTCTAAGACGCGCCTCAGAAAAGGTGTAAAAGAGGGGTCTGTGGAGCTACAATAACTAGGAATTCGGACCAAAGCATTGCAGTTCTACTTTATATACACCACAAGTGAATGATTTACATAAGAAAAGGAAGGATTTAAAAGCATGATAGGTTAGTACTGTCACCTTATAGCAAGAAAGTCCTGGGTTCAAATGCTGCTGTACAGAATTGGCATGTTCTTCCAGTGCCTGCATGGGTTTTCTCTTGGTAGCCTACTTCATCTTCCTCCCACAGTCCAAAGACATCCATGTTAGGTTAATTAGTGGACTGGCAACTGTCCAGGGTGTATCCTGCATCTCGCCCTATGACAGCTGGGATAGGTGCCAGCCCCCCACAGCCCTGAACTAGATAAGCTGTTAAGAAAATGGATGGATAATATATAAAAAAATGAATCGATAATTTAAGGCAAGCTGCAGCCTATGAGCCACTGAATGTGGGTTACCATCAGATTTTTAATACACAACACCCACACACCATACATTGTATACTATAGATCATCAACTTTGTGTTGAAGTGGTTTTGAAGGTGAGGAAAACTTAATGCATTTGTTGTTGTTTTCTCAATAGCAACCTTGTCCAGAAACATGTGTAATAGGTGTGAAAATGGATATATCACCGGGAACTATTTTAGTGAACTGGAAATAACATAAAACACATTGTTTCAGGATATATAACTGGCATAGAGACTTCATGGACTTGTTATCAAAGAACAGGCTGCTGCAATTCTGCATGATGAAGAGGAACTAGAAGAGCTTATTGGACCATGGAACTTTAATAAATTTTTTTTTTTTTTTTACAGATATTGTATTGAAGAAAAAAGATACATTCAGAGTTGTTCCTATTTGACCTTATATTTATCTGTTGGTTCGCGACCCCTTTCCACAAGTCTGGTATAAACTTTAATTGGGAGACTTAAAACTGGAGCAAACTCTTTTTTGTCTCTTGGCTACCATCATCCACAGGAAATATAGCCTCACTAAAGTATCCCAGTGACCACAGATTTTGGTTTGACAATGTCTCTCAGTTGTTTCATAAGACAACAGTGCCATCCAATCCTCAAAGGCCTCCATTGGAGTTTGTGTTACTGCTGGTTTCCAATTGGCTTCTAGAGGCATCACCCAGATGTTCAATTACTCAATAGCTAAGTCCTCTTTTCCCTTAGTGGTCCAAGATATGATGATACAACCACCAAATTAATTGAAAATCTTTGGCATGAGATGTCCTAGTACATTTATGATTTCTTTATGCTGAACACGCACATCCAATAATTAAAAGGGTGTAGGAACAAAAACAGTACAAAAGTAGAAGAAGACAGTCCACACACCAGAGCGCTCCTGAGAGATAATTTATTACAAAACGACCTTCAATAAATGGGTAACGTTTCGCCCTTCTTCAGACTTAATGAGAGAATGCAGAACACATGTATAAATACCCCGCCTGCCATTCAAAATGGTCATGTGATCGTGTCCGATGTCCAAATAGGGGAAGGGGACACGTGAGGGCATGTGAGAGCAAATATAAAATCATAATACATTTAGGTGGATAGTCTAGACTTAATCTATAAAGCCCTAAAACATACAGGGAAAAAAGATAATGTTAAATCGACTATACAACCTAGAGCATGTAACAAAAATACATATATGTGGACTGTAGCTAAGAGAAGGTCAAAAGATAATAAAAAGTAACTTTAGTAAATAGTACATAGTAAATAGTAAAAAAGTCATGGTAGAAAAGTACACTTATGAATAACCTTATACTCAAACATGGCATACTTTTCCCAAAACAAACAAAAAAAATGGCCTACAAACAAATTCTAAAACCCATGTTAAAATAATGTTCTGTGAATGTTCAAAGTTTTGCTCAAAGAGTTGCAGCTGGAACTAAAGAAGGTCATGTAAATGTCTCACACTGTACTCCTTGTCTTTTGTACTGTTGCAGCAATAACAGAATATCTGTTTTGAAAATCACATTAATCTTTTTGCAAATATTTAAACCAGTTTATGTATGTGTGTAATTTAAGATTTTATAATGACATTAAATAATCTTCTGCTTAAATAGCGCTGGACTTTAATTCTGCTCATGTCCACTCTGTTTTTAGGTAACATATGCTACAAATTTGACATTAACACTAGGTGAATGATTCTAATGTGTAATTAGTTGTCAGACCTGTAATCCTGATTTAATTATACACTGAATGCATTTCTGTTGAGGTTATTATCTGTCATTTAGCAACACGCAAGTGGTAACATCCAGTACAGCAATGTCACCCACATTTCTAAACTTCTTAAACATGACTCAGACAAATATGTAACATGAGCATGCCACCAGGAAAATTGCTGCAATTGAAACATTTGCTTTAATGTGTACTGTCATTTTAAAACCCTGATCTAGAAAATAAGAGTTAAATGAAATGATTAATCTACAAGTTTACAAAAGTGTATGCTGTCATAAATATTCATCAAATATTTATCAAAAGCCATGAGCACTCAACAAGACCTCTAAAAATCACTCATTAGCAATATGAAACAAAAGTAGCAGCGTGTTTCTGCAAGGCTTTGGAAATAGATATTCCTTCCTTTTCCTCTTTACATTTTCAATAACAGGGTTTGAAGACAGTTCATTGCTATGCAGTTCAATTCAACACATGGTCCTATATCTTTTCCTTTTTCCTTCATCTATTTAATGATACCTAGTTATTGCTTTCACATCAGAGCCTTCTTTAATCGGCACCTGCCCTTTTTATTCCAACACAGCACTAGGTTAATACACTTCTTAGGCACTTGCTACATAATGAATCCCACTACTTGTCTGAATTCTACTTTCAATCTATCACTTTCCAAATGACTGCAGCTGATTAGTTCTTACCGCTCTCCCAATGACATTTTTATATTTATGCTCAGGTGAATTTTGTAGTGATCTGCTCTATCAACAACAGAAAAGTGGTACACACAAAATTAACCCCTAAAAAGCAGTCCACATAACCTTCTACAGTATAAATGTATGGTTGTGAGGGTTTAGATACAGTGACTTCCTACATATTTATTTCTAATGGACAATGAATTTTGTTTAGAATTTTTGTGGTGTTGAAAACACTGATAACATATCAGCTAAAGTTAACAGTGTCTTACAATGAAATGCTAAAACCAACCTGTTCACAGAAATTGCAACATTGCTCTCTATTTCCACATAAATGTTGATCACTCCCATCCAAGTGCTTTTAAGATTCTACCCTGCAAAACACGACACATGTGCATCAAGAGAAGAAGCGAATGACTGGTCAAATAATAAAGCAAATGACACAAACTGAACTATAATTCTATTTGGTAATTTATTAGTATATTAGCACAACAAGTAGCTGTCTTCTTACAGAAGGAATTGAGGAAAAAGGCCAGCAAGTGCTGCAATTACTATCACCACTCGGTAGCTGTGAAGGTTTCTTATCCATTTTGTGGTTTTCAGATCAATGTTAACATAAACACACTCTTCACAACAAAGACTTTTGGGCAGTAAAAATATCAAAATCTCTACCAGGTTTCTGGTGGAGATTTAATTTGAAACCTCTACAGGAAGATTTGTATCACTGTTACAAAACTTCCAAAAGCAGGAAACAGCACATTGTAGCTATATTGGGGGGGGGGGGTGAATAATATTTCTTTCCTAAATAAAAGCTCTTCTTTGGCATTTTAACTGTGACAAGTAAAAGAAATGGCCTTTAGATTCTTCTCAGGAAAAGTAAAACGTAAATTTGTTCCCTACACTCGTATGCAGTGGACTTACTGGGAAGTGGCAGCAGCTGGTGCAGGCACTGCTTAAATCTAATGACGCTACATTATTGCTACAACAGACTAACGAAATTGTTGTTTGACTAATTAAAGGAGCGTGTTGCTTTGTTGTTGCACCAAAACTCTGGAATGACCTCAGACAAGTATCACCTGTGACTGTTTTTTTTTTTAATCTAAGCTGAAGGCATACCTTTTCTGTCAAGCTGTTGGAAACTGATGATTTCTGGAACTGTGATTGGAGGATTGATTGCTGTTGGATTATTTCATGTAAAAATTGTGAGTGCGTGTAGCATGAAAATCCTTTAGAAACCCATTTATTCTATTTTATTTTAGTGTAAAGCACTTTGGATTTAAATGTGCAACAGAAATAAAATGTACTTACTGCTTACTTAGATAGTGGACAAATGGAAGATTCGAACACAGCCATAGTGAGAACAACATCTCCAAATGACTGTGGTCTTGAGTCAGCAAACAATGCACAAGCATGACACTTTTCCTCAATTGGTACCATCACGATTGATTTAATTAAATCCCTTCTTTCTTTACTACTTTCTTATCTACTATTACACAAGTACTTTCAGACACCCTGCTGCTTCATTGTTCATGTTGTCACCAATTCACAAAACAAATACAAGGAGAGCATTCTTGTTTCAAATTAGAATGATTTTTCTTCCACTTTATGCCTAGAACAAACACTGACAGGCTGAAAAATGGGACTAAACAGGAAGGGGTGTGACAGCAGTGTTCACCATATAGAGGGAGAAGGATGACAAAGATCAAAGATCAAAAGAAGCAGCTTTAAAACACAGACAGTTGCTGCAGTGGACACACTGTTTTTAACACTTGGTCTCACTTCAGCTGTTTGTGTGTTATAATTTTTTCTCCACTGAAGGCTGAAAGACCAACAACACAGCAAGCAACAATAGCCCATGGGCTGGTTGTTTCACAGATTTTTGACTCTGCTCCCTGGTGACAGTAAACAACTACAACAATCTGCAACGCTACTTTATGCAGGTCCAACGCACACCACGCTGACCACTTCACTGAGTAAGAAGCAAAAAATAAAAGGTGGCTGTCACTAAACAGTCTAAACTAACTAGAGAGGTTAAGCTCATGAGTGAGGTTGGGCTTATGCTAGAATTATGTGTTATGGTCATTATCTTTGTCTTGCCAAGAAACACCCCACAATTCCTGATTGTTTTGAACTTTGCTATCATTAGCTTTAGTATATACTCTACTGCAACCTAAAGTTATGTTATGATTACAACAACACACTGTCACTCCCACTGTGACTTGGGAGACAAGACTTCGAAAAGGCAGCCTTTGTGTTGGAGTTTCTTCAAAAATTCAAAATACAAACAGCAAGGCAGGACTAGAGAATGTAAACCTCAGAGACAAAGAAAAAACAGGGAGCACACAGCATGAGAGATGAGGGGCGACTTGACAAAGGGCAAGGGAAAACTATAATAGTAAATGCACCCCAGGTAATGAGGTGAGAGGAAACAGGAGGGAGCACAGCAGGGACTAATCACTGAGGATGAGACAAGAGAAGTAGAACTAAATACAAAACACAAAAGACAAGAGACTGACAAAATAAAACAGGAAATAACTGGACATGGGAACAGGAATGCAGACTCGACACAGAACACAGGAAGATGGGAACACAGAGGGAATATAATAAACACAGTAATTTAAACTAAATGCTAAAACAGAAACATTAAGGGGAAAGGAATATATAACGGTAAAACTTTAAACCATAATCAAAGTAAGAAACAAACTGAAGATATTTAATACCAACAGAAAAAACAGGAGATAGACCCAGGACCATGACATTCAGTCACCTACTGAGATTGCACAGCAGGCGACTGAATGTCATGGCTGTCAGACTGTAGTGACCAAGAGGTGACTTTTATAGTGAAGACGAGTGCATTTTATGAAGCTTCAAATACACTGCTCAAAAAAAATAAAGAGAACACTCAAATAACACATCCTAGATCTGAATGAATGAACTATTCTCATTGAATACTTTGTTCTGTACAAAGTTGAATGTTCTGACAACAAAATCACACAAAAATCATCAATGGAAATCAAATTTATTAACAAATGGAGGCCTGGATTTGGAGTCACACACAATTAAAGTGGAAAAACACACTACAGGCTGATCCAACTTTGATGTAATGTCCTTAAAACAAGTCAAAATGAGGCTCAGTATTGTGTGTGGCCTCCACGTGCCTGTATGACCTCCCTACAACGCCTGGGCATGCTCCTGATGAGGTGGCGGATGGTCTCCTGAGGGATCTCCTCCCAGACCTCGACTAAAGCATCCGCCAACTCCAGGACAGTCTGTGGTGCAACGTGACGTTGGTGGATGGAGAGAGACATGATGACCCAGATGTGCTCAATGGGATTCAGGTCTGGGGAACGGGCGGGCCAGTCCATAGCTTCAATGCCATCATCTTGCAGGAACTGCTGACACACTCCAGCAACATGAGGTCTAGCATTGTCCTGCATTAGGAGGAACCCAGGGCCAACCGCACCAGCATATGGTCTCACAAGGGGTCTGAGGATCTCATCTCGGTACCTAATGGCAGTCATGCTACCTCTGGCGAGCACATGGAGGGCCGTGCGGCTCTCCAAAGAAATGCCACTGCACACCATTACTGACCCACTGCCAAACCGGTCATGCTGAAGGATGTTGCAGGCAGCAGATTGCTTTCCACAGTGTCTCCAGACTCTGTCACATCTGTCACATGTGCTCAGTGTGAACCTGCTTTCATCTGTGAAGAGCACAGGGCGCCAGTGGCGAATTTGCCAATCCTGGTGTTCTCTGGCAAATGCCAAGCGTCCTGCAAGGTGTTGGGCTGTGAGCACAACCCCCATCTGTGGACATCGGGCCCTCATACCATCCTCATGGAGTCGGTTCTAACCTTTGGTGCAGATACATGCACATTTGTGGCCTGCTGGAGGTCATTTTGCAGGGCTCTGGCAGTGCTGCTCCTGTTCCTCCTTGCACAAAGGCAGAGGTAGCAGTCCTGCTGCTGGGATGTTGCCCTCCTATGGCCTCCTCCATGTCTCCTGGTGTACTGGCCTGTCTCCTGGTATTGCCTATAGCCTCTGGACACTACGCTGACAGACACAGACAACCGCTGACAACCTTCTTGCCACAGCTCACATTGATGTGCCATCCTGAATGAGCTGCACTACCTGAGCCACTTGTGTGGGTTGTAGAGTCCGTCTCATACTACCACGAGTGTGAAAGCACCACAAACATTCAAAAGTGACCAAAACATCAGCCAGAAAGCATAGGTACTGAGAAGTGGTCTGTGGTCCCTACCTGCAGAACCACTCCTTTATTGAGTGTGTCTTGCTAATTGCCAATAATTTCCACCTGTTGTCTATTCCATTTGCACAACAGCATGTGAAATTGATTGTCAATCAGTGTTGCTTCCTAAGTGAACAGTTTGATTTCACAGAAGTTTGATTTACCAGAAGCTACCAGAAACTACGACTAAAACAGAAGGTTATGATTTAAAACCTGATGAGGTGCTTCTATTTTAACTGGCACAGCTTTTGTAATCTTTACGGTAGTGGTTTAGTGGCTGAGGAACCACACAGTTGCCTGTGAGTTGAGTCATCCCACACGATACCACTCAGCCAATCAAGTCCCAGGTGGGAAACTCTGGACCTCTTTAAATTTTAGTTGAATACTCCCAGTCTAAATTTAATACAGCTGGTTCTCTCATGTTGTCAGCAGACATATCTTATGGCCATACTTATGGCTTTGCTCCATTTTTCTCTGACTGTTCACATATGACACCCAGCCCCCTTTTTCACTGATCAAGGACCGCTCCCTCCGGTGAGCGGTCCAGCAGTTTCTGATATCCTCCAGATTGGAGCCATTCCAAAGTTTGTTCCTCCAATCTTATTACTAAAAGGTACTTACTGTATGCAACTCATTTTAAGAAAGACAAACTATTTATTTTAACAGAATGTCCACCATAACCCCCAGCCCCCCTGAAGACTGTGTCTACTCCCAGATCACCAGAATCAAGCAAAATACCAGTAAAAATATTTTAATACCAAACAGTGGAGCACAGATGTCTTGGATGGTCTATACCACACAGTATGCCTGTAATCGGCACACCTGTTAATCAAATCAGCCAGATTGATAATGTTAAGCCTCAACAAAATCAACATGAATAAATCACCCGGCATGCCTAAACTGTTTTTTTGTAAGAGGCAGTAAACATGTTAATATCCTCCTTGAAGCTGTCTCAAGCTGAAGTAGCTGGATGAGGAAATGCAGTTTTTGGCTTAAGGCTCTTTTTAAAGCCTCCTGATTTGCCACTTGATCATCATAGAACAAAAAGTGAAAGTTGCCATTATGTAAAAAGGGAACACATATGATACATTTGTGACCACCTATGAAGAACGATCCATTTTGTTTACCAAAATAAATGTCTGAACAGAGGTATTTACACAACAGAGGAGAGCAGCGTGTTTCAACACTAATAGGCAAAGTAAACACAAAGTGAACAACGGACAACAATGGTCTCGCTCTCTTTCTCTCTATCTCTCGCTCTCTTAACATGGTTATAATTTAATCTTAAGTTCCCTAAAATGCTCTTGATCTTTGTCTGCGATGTTAATGGTGCAAGCTGAAGCTGTGAATCTGTGTTTATCTAGGGACTGTTGCCGGGTGACAGTGCCAACTAGGTGTTGAGAGAGTACAGATTTTAAAATGTCACCAGCCCTACCCTTTTTTACTCAAGTTCTCCTTTCAAACACAACATGTGGTATGTCTTGTTTGGTCACCTGTGGAGGAATATGTAAAGTGTCAGAGCCAAAAAGTCCTGCTGTGAGGTTGATGCACAATTCCAACAGCAATCTCATTTTAATTTCTGTCTCCACAGGTACTACACCCTGAAGCTGATATGGTAATGAGATTACAGTTGTCTGTTTCTATTTGATATGTGCAGCGTGATGTTAATCTGCATTCTATCTTCATTACAGCGATACTCGTAGCCTCACACAAGAGTGGATCTGCAACACTGTTGTTTCTATTCACAATGTGTATAATCATTTGTGAAATCTAATTAATCCCAGTTTTTGTCAAGTTTGATAGTGAACAATTCAACAGTCCTGAAACAAACATAAAAAGGAAGAAACTGCCCTGTCAGGATTTTAAGCTTTCCTTTCTTTATTGCCGTCATACTTTTAATAATTGTTAATAATTAATAATGATAATTAGTTTTCTGTAGGGCCTTTGAGAAGCCAGTCAAAGGGATAGTACTGTACTTCCATTAGACTGGGTCAGTCATGAGACAGACAATCAAATAGATGTCAGAATATCATGACTCTTAACCTCTATTATAAGTCAGGATTTAAAATTGCTGCATTCAGCATTTTCCATAATGTCAAATAATCTTTCATTGGACCCTTGCTGCCTAGTAAAATGTCTTTTTAAGGTTTGTTTGGGGTTTTTTTGGTAAAGTTTGCAGAGGCTCTTCTGGATGGTGCCACTTTAAGGAAGCTGCAGCAGAAAACAAACACTTCTTCTGAACTTCATGTCCCGAGTTTCTGAGATAAGATAATCTGTAGTACACAAGCACAAGTCATATCAGCATATCAGGTCATTTTCTCAGACTTGACAATGCTCCTGGAGAGCTACAGTAGACATTATACAGCAGTTTATACAGACTGTTCAGCAATTGTAAACTGATGTTTACATGTGAAAATGGAGGACTGCGGTCATAAAGCTTTATTGTAAAATTTTTCAGTTCAGAAAGGAGTAAAAACAACTTTGCTACAAACCTTGGAGTCTGACTGCATATAAACACTAAGGAATTTTTTGTATAGAAATGAAAGAAAGAAACAAAAAAGAAGGTTGTAAAAATTATTTTATTTTTGTCAGAGGAGAAACATACTTATCATTTATGAAGGAAGATTCAGAGACTTCACTCAGAAAAATGAAAAATGAAGTTCCACACAGCAAAGATAATGAGCACAATTTACATATTGCATGTTACAGCTAACGTGTTATTTGATAATTATAGTGATGATTTGTCTTTGTCACATTTTTCATTTTTATTCAGCCATCGACATACTTCCACAAGAGTTTAAATGTACTTAACTAAATTATGAATGTCAGCTTAAATAACAAATTGATTATTTGCCACTTGTAACATTAGATGTTTCACCACTTCATGTGATTATTTCCCAGCAATATCAACGCAAACACATAAATCATTTTCTTTAATCAAATGCTCTAATCAGTTTCTTATTGCAAGAGAGTTTGTTAAGAGACTGATTTACTAATAGAATAAAAATCAACAGGAAGCCAATCACTTCAAAAAACAAAAATCGCAGAATTTGTGGTTGGTGAAGATATTTCATGAGTTATATTGAAATGACAACCACATAGCATCTGGCATTCATCTTAAAAACAAATATTTTTAGTGCCATGTGTATGTGACCATAAAGTTATTTTGACTGACCCTAGAGGGAGAGCACGTATCAAATCCCACAGGAATTTACCAGAACTTTGTAGGGTCATAGACATCAACATGACACTGTCAACATGCTTATATTGACAGAAATAAGAACATAAAAAAACTTGTCTGAAATAATTTACAATGGCTCATGACGCTCTGTCAAAATGCTGCAGAATCAAAATGATGAACTATATGTTTGATCATATAAATGAACAGCAACTTATTTATTCATTCAAGACAACCATATAAACAAGCCTGAAATGGATCATTAGCTTTAGGTGTGACACTTTGGAAATTACTAAGAATAAATCCGCAAAGCAAAACAATTACTGTAAACGTTTGCAGTAATTGTTCTACACATACTGCGCGAAAGCAATTATAACATCGAAGCACATCCACTGATGTTGTGAATATCAATAGTAACTTTATACGATGAAAGTGAGATAGCAGTCAAATCGATTACCTTATTATTTCTGACAAGCTCTAAACACTTTTTCAGAGTGGAATGGGAAGGCTCGCTGATACTTCCTATTCATGCGCAAATAGAAAAGTCTGTTTTGAAAAAAAATGTTCGGTGATAATTTAATTATTTTAAAGTCACAAACACAACATACTAAATTATTACTGGCAGATATTTTTCTTTTATGGCTTTGTAAACGCAGTCGTTTTACCATTAGTTTTGTTTGCCATAAATGTAAAGAGGCATTGCAAACTCAAAAATGTGTCCATTGTAAAAGTACAGTACACACTCAAGCACTTTTAATTGGTTTTTATCTTGGATGAATGAAGATAACTACAGGAAATAAGACACCTGGGGATTTAATGTAGAGAATCATGACTGTTCTTTACAATCGCTAATGGCTTAAAAGAAGTGTCTGTAAAAATGGAATGTTAAATATTGGACTGTGGATGTCCATTCCAGTAAACACTTTTATTTCTCATATATTTAACTTAATCTTAACTGCTGACCATAATGCAGTACCCATGGCTTATTTGAACTTTTGTTTTGTTTAATTATTTGTTTGTTTTTAAGGTTAATGTGTCATTTCTTGTTGCAATAACTACTGAAATTTTAGAACAAGAATTTTTAATATATTTATATATTAGATTTTTATTTTTACATTAGATATTCTAAATGACATGCTATTATATAATGTTAAGCAGCATTAAAAAAAAATGGTAAGCCGCCATCCTGCCGCTCTTGACCAAAGGTGGCTTTTAACCAAGGCAAGTTCCTTTGAAAGTTACCTCCATTCTTGAAATACATCAGAAATGTTTTGAGCCCTAGGCCGTTATACCATTTCAGAGCAGAGACACTTCAAAATATTTTGAACTCCAGACTGGAACTTAGCGTACAGAGTTATAAGTTGATGTTCCATGATCATTCAGAAATAAAGGAAGTAAGTTATTTTTAATCCTGTATAGATGAACTGAAATAGTTGTGGTTACTGTCAATTGAAACAATAACCAGATGAAATAAATTTTTTTTCTTAGTAATTTGCTATCATTATACTGAGTGTTAAGGAGAACATTTTTCTAGTTAATCTGGCAAATAAATCTGTGTGTCATTTGTATAGGCATGTTAAGCACCCTTACCTATGAGGGGCCGTTAGGGACATTATTACTGAAATGCACTCACGCATGCTTACTTGTCAAAATATCATTAATATCATTACCTGTCAGTGAACAAGTGTGTGAAGTTTGATGAGTCTAACTTGAACAGTATGCAACTACAGTGTGCATTTGAAGAGCCTTGGTGAGATCGTTCTTGAGTTATTGAATTGAATAACCTTCAGTGACCTTTACCATTAGGTCAAGGTCACTGAGATTTGAATGCATCTGAGATTTTTAGATTTTAGATGCATCCAGTGGCACAAAAAGTGGGTATGCACTATATGCAATGCATAGGGGCCCTGCACAAGGGGGGCGGCGGCAAAGCGATGTGGAGAAATGATTTCTCTAGTCGGCATTTCCTGTGTTTAACAGCTGTGCATATGATATGATCAATAACAGAGGCACGGTGCTGATTAGGCGCCCCTGTGCTCCTTCACCTCCCCTCCTTCTGGCGCCTAAAAATGTGTCTGTATACACCTCAAAAAGTATTTAGCTGCGCCCCTCGATGCATCCACGGTGTGAGTTTGAACATTCTTGGTCACATCATTCTTGAGCTATGGCCAGTATTTAAGTTTTTGTTGAGCAGACAGCTGCTGCCAGTGCCGATTCAAATGCTACAACAATGCCTTGACTTTTTCTTCAAAACTTTCATACATCCATTTTCTTCCGCTTATCTGGGGCCAGGTCCCGGGAGCAGCAGCCTAGCAAAAAAGCCTAGACCTCTCTCTAACCGGCCACCTCCTCTATAGCTCATCCGGGGGGATGGGGATCAGATGACCCTGAACCATCCCTTAGTTACGTTGCAATAGACCTGGGCTGCTGGGGGGGTTCCTATGATGCACTGAGTATTTATTTCATTTACCTCTTTTACTTTGTTTATACACCACTCTGCATTTAATCATTCGTTATTATTAATATCTGGGTCTCTTCCACAGTATGTCTTCGTCCTGTCTTCGCCCCTCCCTGAGCCTGGTTCTACTGGAGGATTCTTCTTGTCAAAAGGGAGGTTTTCCTTCACACTATCGCCAAGTTTTTGCTCATAGGGGGTCATTATGATTGTTAAGGTTTTCTCTGTAATTATTGTTGGGTCTTTACCTTATAATATAAAGCGCCTTGAGGCAGGGCCCCCTGTGCAATTGTTTGTTGTGATTAAATAAAATTGAATTTAATTGACTTAAACACAGACACCAGTCAGAACCATTCCCTGGCCCAAAGGTGCAAGATAGGAACCCTCCTGTCCATCTGTGAAAGCTCTGATGTACCTGCAGCAAGCCAAGGGGCTTCAAGAATGTCCACCCCAGCCTCTTACTAAGGGCAACTCCAGACTGAAGCAGAGTCTAGCTCCTCCCTGGTTCCAGAGCCCATAAAGTCCATGAAGGTGAGTCCAACTATCTCTAGCTGGCATCTCTCACCTTTATGGACTAGCTCAGCCTCCTTCCCTACCAGAGAGATGACATTCCATGTCCCAATAGCAAGCCTTGGTAGCTGGGGATTGGTCTGCCAGAGCCTGCTGCCTGAGACACACATTGCACCCGACCACTATAACGCCTCTTGCGGGTGGTGGGCCTACAGCAGGTAGGTCTCCTCTTATCCAATATTGTACTACTATTTCCTGTACTGTTAATTGGAATTCACAAGATAATAGGTTCCATTTCATATTTATCTATATACTTATTGTTTATTACACTGGTGGATCAGCTGACATTTCCTTTTACTTTGTTCTGTGGTCAGGTTTAGACACTACAACTACTTGGTCAGTTTTGGATAAAGCAAACGTAATGTGTGTTATCAGTATCTCAACAGCATTGTTTTTGTAATGGCTTTGATTAAAATCCATACTTTCACAAAATGAATGCATATTATAAAGAAACGTTCACATCTGCAATAACCTTTTCCTCCATCCATTCTGCAACAACGCTAGCAGAGCACATTTGCCTCTAATGGCATCTCTTTCAGAGGCTGAGGGACCTACTGAGGTCAGACTGGCCTACAAGTTGAAGGAAAAAAATTAAATACAATTCCTACAGGTGAGGGAGCAAGTTGTCTTTTTTACAGTCCACCATCCAGCACTTACAAGATTGTTTTTTCTATAATAATAGGCAGTTCTAAAAGTGCAGCCAAAAGTGAAATAAACAGGGACCCAGTTCTAAGTGACCCTTTACCATCTCTCAATAGTGGTTACCAAATTTTGAAAATGTGCACTTTCCTTTAAAGGTACCAGCTCTATTGATTTTCCTTTACTTTGAAGGCCAAAAAAGGCACAAAACTCATTTCCATTGTACACAGAATGTGAAAAGAATTGCAGTGGCACATACCAGTAAAACCAATAATTGACAGCTACATTTATAATAGGTTTCCTGCCACGGCAGTGGACAGAGTATGGCACAGTTCATTTTTATTATAGGCTCTGTCATTTTTTTTTTATTTTCACATGCCCCTCCTTGCCCGTGTTTTTTTCACTCTCAGTGCAAAATCAAATCACAATAAAACAAGGGTTTATGCTTTTCTCAGCACAAGACGTGCCTTCAGTATAGAGCAGGTTTTACATGGTGACTTTATTGAGGTCCAGCTTCTTTTTTTTCAATCACAAAAAGCCATTTCCTAAATGTTTTAACTATCATGCTATAACCTGCAATTCTAAGTTCTGTATAATTTAATATTTGCATTATAGTGATAAATTGTAACAGAACCCAGTTAAAGAAACTGAGATAATATTATACTGTACAATTTATTGTATCCATTTCTGCCAGTTCAATTCAAAATGTTGTGTCAGCTGTATGATCCCGAAAGAATGATGAGACTCATTATAAATTCAAGGGCCTGCCTGGAGACAGTAGTGGACTAGCTCTTATATAGCACTTTTCTACTCTGTCTGAGCACTCAAAGCAGTTTTACATTTACCCATTCATACAAGCACTTCCATGAGTAAGTAAGCGCTTTTATTATCTAACACATTCACACTCTAAGGCTTGCGTCGGAGAGCAACTTGGGGATCAGTATCTTGCCCAAGGATACTTTGGCATGCAGCCCGGAGCAGCCAGGAATCGAATGACTGACCTTCCAATCAGTAGGTGACCTGCTCTACCTCCTGAGCTACAGCCACCCCAAAGTGTAGTGGACAATGTCCAGTGAAATTGTGGTTTAAACAAATACAGAAGTGGCAACGATGCTGAATGTGTGCTATATTTTTTTTCCTTCATGACAAAATAAAAAGATAAAATGCAAACATCAGCTTTTAACAGTGGAAATTACATCTTGTTTCAATGTTGTGGGTAATAAACTGATGGCATCATTTGATTATGGTATTTGTCTAAACCACAGATTCTGTTTCTCAGGTTTAGTTTGATTGTGTGCAAAGAAGAGGATGATTAAAGACCATAGTTACCATGGATGTATTTGATTGTGAATAATTGCAAGCTGGAATGTGTAAAAGAAATGTATACTGGCTCACATATACTTTTAAAAGTGTTGCAATGAACTACATTGACACGAAAGAGTTGGAACAGAGAAAAAGGTTTCATTTTGTGGGAAATACTCCCAGTTACTTAGTAGAAGTAAGTAAAGTAGCATCACTTTTATACACAGTTTTTTTGGGGGTTTCTAGAACCAAGTATCCATTTACTTCTCGCTCCCCCCCCCTCTCAGTGGACCAATTCTCTCATTTTTAAACACTTTAACATGCCAAGTTCTGATTCAGTCTTAATGGTTTTAGAAAAACATGGTATGGTTTAGCGGAAGGCAGCTGGAAATCCCAGTGGACTCATTAGCCAAGTGATCAAGTGTTGAGGAATTTTACTACAGTATTCTCCTGATGAATCTTTGACTCTCTGACTTATACAGTACTCATCCTCAAGCAAATAACCCTGAACAATGGGCTTTTTTCAACTAAACATGCCTCACAATCTGGCTAAGGATGCCATTTGGTTTTTTGCATAGCTGTGTTTTGCATGCTTAAAGGCATAAAAATCCCAGAGACAATTTTGAGTGATAAAATGTGCTTATTGTACTTTGTAAGTAAAAGGGAAAGACTCAACTCACACATGGAATACAACTTTTGTTTCATTATTATATATCCATCCATACATTTTCTTCCGATTATCCAAGACTTGGTCCTGGGGGCAGCAGAGAGAAGCCACCTCCTCCAGATTATCTCGGGGAACACTGAGGTCAGCCAAAAGATATTATCACTCCAGCGTGTCCTGGGTCTGCCACGGGGCCTCCTCTTGGTAGGACATGCCTGGGACATTTCACCCAAGAGGCTCTCAGGAGGCACCCTAATCAGATGCCCAAACCACCTTAACTGGCTCCTTTCAATATGAAGGAGTAGCAGCTCTACTCTGAGCCCCTCTCAAATAACTGCACTCTTCACCATATCTCTAAGGGAGAGGTCAGTCACTCTTTGGAAGAAGCTGATTTCTGCCACTTGTATCTGTAATCTCATTCTTTCAGTCTAGCATCCTCAACTGCACCAAAGACTATAAATGTTAAATGTGGATTAATAAACATTAAGTTTCTCACTTCTAAGTCCCTGTTAGTAAATGATTTAATAATTGATCAATGCATTGATTTATTCTCCCTTACAAAAACCTGGTTACAGCAGGATGAATATGTTAGCTTAAATGCATCAACACCCGCAAGTCCCATTAACTCTCATAATACTCGAAGCACAGGTTGAGGAGGAGGAGTAGCAGCAACCTTTGACTGCAGCTTATTAATTAACCAAAGTCCCAGATTTTTTTTTAAATTAATTTGAAAGCTTGACTCTTAGTCTTGCACACCCTTACTGGAAAATTCAAAATCATTTTTATTTATTGTTTTCCATCATCCAACTAGCCCTCACTCAGATTTTCTGTTCAATTTTTCAGACTTTTTTCTGATTTAGTGCTCTGTATTGGGTGATTTTAACGGCCATGTAAACGATGAAAATGACAGCCTCAATACTGCATTTAATCTATTATTAGATTCAATTGGCTTTTCTCAAAATGTAAATGAGACCGCCCACTACTTTTATCACACTCTAGATCTTGTTCTGACATATGGTATAAAATCTGAACATTTAATATTTCCTGAAAGCCCCCTCCTGTCTGATCTTTTTTTCAATAACATTTGCTTTAATGGATTACACAATGGTGGGGAATATATTTTATCACAGTAGAAGTATTTCTGAAAGCACTGTAACTAAGTTAAAGGATTTATATATTACGCTCTTCAACGCAACGTGCAACACAGTGCAGAACAGCAACCTAAACTCTGTTCCCACAGAGGTAAATTATCTCATCAGTAGTTTTACATCCTCACTGCATACAACTCTGGATACTGTGACTCCGCTGAAAAAGAAATGTGCAGCTTAAAGCAGATAACCTGTAAGCTGGAGAGAAAATGGCATCTCACTAATTTAGAGTAATTTAGAGGATCTTCATTTAGCCTGGAAAAAAGAGTTTGTTGCTCTTAAAAAAAGCCCTCCGTAAAGCTAGGAAATCTTACTATTATTTTCTAGCTGGTATCGTTCAACCTCATGCACTAGCTCAGGCTAGTTCCCCAGTAGAGAGGTTGCATTCCATGTCCCAATAATCAGCCTCGATAGATGGAGATCAGTTTGCCAGGGCCTCCACCCTTGGTCACTGCCTGAGACACACACTGCACCTGACCCCTTCGACGGTTACCTTGGGAGACCTTATCAACATAGCCCCTCGAATAAAATGGTGATTCAGTGTTCAAAAAATTAAACTAACACTTTGAAAACCCATGAGATCTCAATGGGGAAAAAAATCATACTGGATACTGATCCTGATATGGAGTGGGTAATTACTAATGTGTTAGTGAAAAAAAAAGGATCCCTTTGTTTGAAGGAAATGAAAATTATCAGCATACAGAGGGCTGAATTCCTAGACACCCCAAAAGTCAAAGTGAAAAAATGTGGCATATTGGCAAATTGTGGCAGGCTAGTCCATTTTGCAGAAATCTCACTCCAACAACTCAAAATGTTACTCAGTAGTTTGTATGGCCCCCACATGCTTGTCTGCATGCCTGACAACATTGGGGAATGCTCCTAAAGAGATAACAGATGATGTCCTTGGGGATCTCCTCACAGCTCTGGACCAGGGCATCACTGAACTCCTGGACAGTCTGCATCCTGGCGGCACTGGACTGAAACAAAATGTCTCAGATGTGTTCTATTGGATTTAGGTCAGGCAAGCATGGGGACCAGTCAAGGGTAACAATTTCTTTATCTTTCAGGAACTGCCTGCATACTCTTACCACATGAGGCTGGGCATTGCTGTGCACCGGGAGGAACCTATCCTTTAGAGATCTTTGCAGCCCTCCATGAACATGCCTCCCCAGATCATCACTGACCCCCCACTAAACCAGTCATGCTGAATGATTGTACAGGCAGCATAACATTTTCCACAGCTTTTCCAGACCTTTTTACACCTGTAACATGTGCTTAGGGTGACCCTGCTCTCATTTATGAAAAGCACAGAGCGCTAGTGGTGGACCTGCTAGAAAATGTTGGGCTCTCAGGCCACCCTCAAGAAATCTGTTTCTGATTGCTTGGTCAGAGACATTCACACCAGTAGCCTGCTGGAGCTCATACTGTATTTTGGGACTCTGGCACTGCTCATCCTGTTCCTCCTTGAACAAAAGAGCAGAAACCATCGCTGGTGATGGTTAAGGGCCATCTATTTCCCTGTCCATTTCTCCTAGAGCAACTGTCTCCTGGGATCTCCTGCATGTTCTTAAGACTATGCTGGGAGACACAAAAAACTTCTGGCAATGGCACTGTATTGATGAGCTATCCTGGAGGAGATGTACTACCTGTGCAACCTCTGTAGGGTCCAGGTATTGTCTCATGGTACCAGTAATGACACTGGCCCTAGCCAAATACAAAACTTGTGAAAAAACTGTCAGATAAAATGTCAGTGGCCTCCACCTGTAAAACTATTCCTGTTTTGGGGGTTGTCTCATTGTTGCCCTTCTAGTCCACCTGTTGTTAATTTTATTATTAATTGACCTGATCAGTATCCCAGAAGTTTAACTGACTTCATGCTATCCTCTGATTAAAAAGTATCCTTTATTTTTTGAGCAGTATAGCGCACATACAGATGGTGTCTGGTTTATGTGTTCTCTTAAGCTCCCATCACTTTTACACATCTCAAGTTATTACTGAGTCATATTTTATCCCAGAAACAGCTGTTTGTTGGTTTCTATTCTGGTACTTGCTGAGAACCTTTTGTCTTTGAGTTCTCTCTAGTTGAATACAGCAACAGAAACTGAAATCTGTTGTAAGAGGCCACAGATTTTTGCTGTCATATTGCAAAGTTTAAGCTAGATTTAGCCACAATTTAGCTATGATCAGCATAGTTTTCTTTAATCTTTAAGTTCTGTCAAAGGTTGTATATTAAGATATTTTTATTGTTTCAAAATACAAGAGTCTTGATCTCCAGCTTGAATTTCAGATTCATGAAAAAAAAAATCCTCTTATAGCACAGCTGTGTGTTTTATATATTTTTAGTTTGTTTGGGGTTTTGCTTTTTTCTTTTTTCTTTTTTTTAAAGGGAGAGACAGGACTCCCCACCCCCACCACCCCTTTTTTTTTTAACATGTTCTGAAAAAAATGGGGGTGCTCAGAGTTTGAATGCTCTATTTCCCTGCTTCTTTCAGTGCCATTTTCATTTTACTTTCTAATGATACAGAAATATCAGAATGAGTAATGTTAAAAGAGTTTGATAAAATAAATAAAGAAGAAAGCAGTAAGATGACCTGTTTTTGCCTTTATATTAAAAAAATGACAAAACTGTCCTTCGTGCAGCAGGACAGGCTACAAATTCTAATACTTGCACAGTATTGCAATAATATTTCCCATATTAACTGGCACTCACAAGATGAAAGTTTCCATTTCATAGTTATGTATACCTATATAGTTATTGTTTATTATAGTGGTAGATCAACTGACTGATCAAACATTTTCATTTCCAAGACCAGGAAGCAATAGCGTAGCTAACAACCTTATCTTACATAGTTACGTACGTTCTGCCATATTTGACTTCTGATTAAATGTTTCTGCTTTGGGGAGAAAATGACAGTTTCCTGTACTATTGATAAATGCTGTTTAAGTGAGAAATTTTCAGAATTTAAGATTTTATTTCAATTTTCAGTTCAAAAGTTTAGATAAACTCCAATTTCTTGATTCTATGACTAGAAGCCTTTAAAATATATCAAATCAACTGCAAATATACAACATATAAACAGAAGTCCATAAAAAAAAAAAGTTGTGTTATATGGTGTGTGCAGTGTGATGAAACGCCTTTTATGCAGATGGCTCTTTGCCACCATATGGCCTAGTTGTCATTGTTGCTGAATTAATTGCAGTAAGTCTAGTTTTCCTGGTGCAGTGGGTAGATGCCGTTATTGAGTTAGCTTTTAACATGGATGGATGTGGAAGCTGTAAATCAGCTCTTATTATGATTAATGAGAGAATTATAGGTTACATTTAAATGTAATGAAAGGTTAAAGTCTAATAGGAAATCATCTTCCTGGGAAGACACTCTGTTGACCTTCAACAGATGTTAGCTTTCTGGCTAAAATGCCTCTTTTCTTCAGTCATTAACTTGTTTGTGCCATCACGATGACTGATGATGTTAAAATATCAATGATTTTATTGTAACGTTTTAGTGTAACTTCAGTTTACCTGAAGTGTTGCTGTGTAGTGGTCGTCCACAGGACAAACGTCTGAGGAAAACCCCAGAACAATCGACAGAGACATGCTGTAAGTCACCTGAGCTACAGATCGCTACTGCAGCATCAGGTCAGCATGTAGACTTCAGGAAAAAGCACGAGACCATCATACTGCAACGAGATGCACAAAAAAGTGTTTTCAGTATTTTATTACTGTGCAAAGTATCTGTAAGTCAAACATTTACATATATTGTTGTTTGTAAATAAAGGGTTGCTCAAGTCCAATTAACATAGAAGTCATTCTTTACATCTAACCTGTTAATTTAATGGTGAGTGCATACACTGATTTACTGTACCAAGCAACATACCATCATTTCAAAAAAGCAAGTTGTCACAAGTCAACAAATGTAACTTTGAAATGTCGGATGACAAAGTAAATAACTATAACACCGGGGTTACTTGGACTAGAGGCACAGTGGGGTTGATTAAAATGCAGGTTGAAGTTTATATTTAACTATAAATATGAATAAAATATCACTCAAGACCATGTAAAATAACAATACAACAAATTTTATATCCAAAATACTTTAAGTCATCTCTTGAGCACCCTCTCTTATTACTACTTATTATCCCTTATTTCTCTCCCTCTATTAATATACTTTATGCTGACGTCAAAAAGTCTCATGAAGGTGGCAAACATTGTATATAAAAAAATACCTTTTGCATACCAACATTGAAGGACGATTAATATGTGCAGCCAGCAATAATAAAATGTATATAAATTTATTTGATCACATACTATAACTGTAATCATGTTTCTCTATGTGCTATGTGACACTTTTACACTAAAATCCTTGACAGAGCAAAAATTGTGTTGTGGACTCTGTTACCAGTAACAATAACATTTGTGTTTTTTGCTGTATGCTTTACAGTTCTTCTGGTCGACTGCTTTTCTAACACATTGCAAGTAAAGTGATACTGCAGCTACTACCAAAATGAGAGATGATGTGCCACTTTACGTGATGCATTTAGTCCTCATTACGCATTTTAAAGGGCTGATCTCTGACATTATCCAACTGCTGGCTGTGAGCACAGCTGCAGCTGCTCTTCCTGCTGTGACTGGTGAAGTGGTGACTGGATATGCGGTTATTGTTTGGATGTCTCCTGCTGCTAAGGCCCAGTCTATGGTGCAATGGATATGTCCAGCTGCAGTGGCATATAATTTAAACTTGTTAAAACTTTTCTGCCAGATGTGTTACCATCATATAGTACCTTTGATGATTCAAAGCCAGGAAGTAAGTGTCATTTCCATAACAAATATTTTCCAGCCATAATCGCACCAACAATAAAGCACATCTACAGCCAAAATCACTCACAGTGTGTCATCCCATGTCTGAAGTCATAATCAAAGACAGTCTTGGCAGCAGCCAGGAGAATCAAAACCAGTGGTGGTCTGGGATAATTCATGATACCGCATCATAATACCGCTCAGCTTTTCTCCACTGGTCGTCAGATGAAAAGAAAATGTGACTGTGAGATAATGCTAAACATGTTTGTGGTACACTAAAGTAGGTCTTAAAAAAGCTCTCACTGTCATCTTTAGGTGTTTTCAGTTTCCTCGTGTCTTTCTTTACCAAGCTTATTAAAGGAAATCCACCAATGAAGGCTACGTACAGGAGGCTACAAAATGAACAACCCAGAACAAAAGAGACTTCTGAACTCACTGGGCTTTCAAATGAAAATGGTTATATTCACCTTGACAGATCCAAAAAGATCAGAGGCAGAATACACAGTTTCACCTGTTCACTTAAGACCACAACTCCAGAGACAGATACGTGCATTGAGTGCTATAAAGCTGGGAAGCCAGGAGCAGGAATCACAATTATCTAGGATTCATGCTGCCAGTTCACAAAACTGAACTGAACTTCCTCTTATATTCACCTCTTATAGGGTCAGGGGCTCTGGCACTTCATACCATGCTGTGAGACTCAAATATCACAGAGTCTCCATGAAAAAAGAAGTTAGCATATCATTTCCTCAACATCTGCTACGACAGCAGGTTTTTGCCTCCTGTAAGTTGGCAAGGCCTTGTGCGAGTGACATGAAGTGGACTTAACCCAATAGGGTGATTATTACTACAGCCAGACAGAGCTAAGACTTGCCAATTATTGCACAGAGGGGCAGGCTGCTGGCCATTATCACTCAGATGCTTCAAATGCTCTCCTCCTTTAGTCCACCTTAGAAAACTCCAGATCAGGCCACAGCCAGGCAGCCAGCAAAAGTACAATTTGGCACTGAGGAATGGTGAGACAAAGAAAGCGATCCCTGAGCTGCTTTGAAATGTTAAACTTTTTTTTTTTTTTCCTGCTTGGAAGAATACATTTGCAGGGAGGAGTACACCACATGGTTTACTTGGCACACACCTTTGTTTGTTAGTATACATCCATCACACATAATGGTCCATGGAAGTGGTCAGTCTGTGACCAATATTTTAGATGTGCCCACTCCATACACAGTTCCTCCCACCATGCATATCTGACTGTATCAGAAAAAAATAAGGAACACAGACACCTTTGTTCCAGTCCACCTGTTTCATTTCCCACTCAGACTACATTGCTGAGGTGGGAAGCAATTGTTCTGCTACATAACCCGCCTCCTCCCTCTCTAATTCAGCACATCTAAAAGGCATTCTGTAGAGATGAATAAGCCCTTTTCAAAGGATTACTATGGCTAATGGATCCAAATAAGATATTTTAATATGTAATACATACATATTAAGGCTTGCCATTTAGAGGGAGGTACCCAGTGCATGTTAGGACACCTCAGAAATTAATAGCATAATTAATATAAAACAGGAAAAGAGAACAGGTATGATCACATCAACTTTCATTTCTAAAGTTTTGATGCGGTCAATTCAATCCAATATAATTTTACCAGGTTGAATAAACTGGGAACATATTGCACAAACAGAGGTAATGATGGGACAGGTTTTTATGAACTGCACACTCAGCTAAAACTGTGTTTGCGCTGGATATTGTCCGGCCATCCTTCCATCCATTTTCTTCCGCTTATCCTTTTCAGGGTCACAGGCCTAACACTGACAAGCTACCATATCAACCTGAGAAAACTTAAATATTAGGATCAGGGTTTTAGGCCTTTTCTGTTTTAGGTTAAGTGTAGTTCCACTTTGTGCCGTCACTGCTTTCAAACAAAATCAGCACATGACTCAGGGTCCCCCCCAGCTGTTACCTGACTGTTCTCTTAGCAAGCTGACTAGAATTACCCAGCATGCCTTTGTAATTGTGCAACTATTAGTGTTCCAAATTTTCTGTGTTTCGCAAATTATCGTGTGCTATTATGTGTGCCCTGTTGTAGAGGTAGTTGAGAATTATTAAATGTTGTATCAATTCCATTTTTGTCATGATACGATCATAAGAAAAGTGAATAATTATTAAGTTTCCTTCAGTTTTTTGTTTGTTTTGTTTCTTTGTATCTCATGCATATGAATGAAGGGGGTATGATTGGACATACGCAAGTAATTGTCTTGTATTATTTTATCAATTTACTTTACTTTATCCTTTGTCCCCTTTCCTTTGCTCTGAAAGGCTTAAAAGTTTTTAGAAAAGCGTCCTATGGCCAATACAGGTGTCATGGTGTCAGGATTAAAGCATTAAAATGTGCAGTTCACAATCAGCATGTGGTCCTTTGTGCCACATGCTGCTCTAATCACGGACTGAGAGCAGAACTGTTGCAAAAACAATCACAAAAGCTGCAAAGGAACGAGTGGACCCTCCCATAGATTTATTGGCCAGGCTTAGTGAAACTGCAGCTTTCACCAAGGGGATTACAATACAGCCTCATTTCCTCCCTCTTAATCCGGTCATTAGTCAGGTTTTGTGAGGATGCTGAACATCCTCCAGTTTGAGATGTCTTTAGTGTATGCAAATCCGACAGTTTGTTGACCAACATTTTTTGAGGAAGAAAAAAAATCCATTCTTCTGTAAACAGCCTTTAGAAATCCAATTTATGGGAGTCATAGTGAAGCTACTGAATGCATTTCAGGGATCTTTTGAGGGTAAAACAACCTACTACAAAGACCTGGTAATTAGACTCGTCATATTTCCTGTGATTTCCAAACCATATCCAGGGTTACCACATCTACCTTTCAAAAACAACTTCCAGCACTAAACTAAGCGTAGCACTTTGTGCTTATTGTTTCCTTTGTATTTTCATATTGATCAGTATCAGTACATTCATATCTGGAATTCATACAACTGTACTTGTATGCTGTAGGGTCTAATTTTGAGCTGAACTGTGGTTATGCAATCGTGGTCCCTTATGAATTTCACTTCTGCAAGTTAGTGTCAGTGGTTCAATCTGAAACCAGCCACTGCTGGTGTTAAAATGTTATTAGCAACACAGAAGTTTTCAGCTGTTTCCAACAGCCCACTCTTCCTCATTTTGTTACTCTTACAGTTTCAGTCTCTCTCGCTCTCTCGCATGTGGAGCAATAAGAAGCTTTTCTTGGGGAAGGCTATAGCATGAGTATGCAGGACTTGTTGTTTATAATGTGAATACGACTCCTGCTGTTATTGATTCTGTCCGAAAGATGAGCCCTCTGGGTTTTTCTGATGTTTATGCAGGAGAATGGTGACGCTTGCTAAGTGGAGAAGAGACAAAAAATCAATGGGCAAGGTGAAGGGAGGGAAGTGCCATGCATCTCTTAGTTTAAGACTTTCTTTCTTTCAAATTTCTGTTTTTCTCCTGTTTTGATGCACTTCGAGGGCTGAGTGAGAGGCCCAGCAGCCCTTTCCTGATGATTTTCTTCAGTTGAAGCCTTATGTATAAGAGATCTTCAGATGAATTCCCTCTTCTTCTTTATGACAGTCTCAATGCAATATGCCAGATTACACTGTAAAAGCAAAGAATTTTGTATGTGTATGGCTGGAGCTATTATCCAGTACTAAAATGCTGTGCCTGACAGAGTAATTTCCATCTTATAGATTTTACTGTAATTTATCCACTTCTAATCCTATTTACCAATTTGGAGGTGGTTGATATAAATGCAATCTAAGAAAAAATATACAGTGGGTATGGAAAGTATTCAGACCCCTTTAAATTTTTCACTCTTTGTTTCATTGCAGCCATTTGCTAAAATAAAAAAAGTTCATTTTATTTCTCATTAATGTACACTCAGCACCCCATCATGACAGAAAAAAACTGAAATGTCGAAATGTTTGTAAAGTTTTTAAAGAAAAACTGAAATATCACATGGTCATAAGTATTCAGACCCTTTGCTCAGTATTGAGTAGAAGCACCCTTTTGAGCTCGTACAGCCATGAGTCTTCTTGGGAATGATGCAAC
>JAMQGT020012219.1:0-51013 GCA_024447675.2 Pterophyllum scalare
AAAAAAGACACACACAGACAGATATTCTCAGTGTTTAGTTTATCATACGATCATCAAGTTTACCTAAATCCAAAGTCCTGAGTTGAAGTTTATTAAGATTATTCCCATAAAAGACTTTGTTTGTTTTATATACGTATTTTTGGAATTGTTGAATTGAAAACAGGACAAGGACCATCACATCCGACGTCATAAAAATGACATATGACAGCATTCTGATTATGAAATATTGCTGTAAAAGAAATAATATTTCCTTTCTAGCTTATGTAACACAAACCAGCAGTTCAAGTGAAGAGTGACATCAAATAGTTGAGAAACTACTTGAAAAACAATGTTTCGGAGGGAACTACCCAAAGTCCAAATGTTTCAACCAAGTGCACTGTCAGATGAATAATTGAATGTTTATACACTTTTACCTGTGCATGTATTCAACTAATGGGATATAATGTGTTGAATGAGTGCTTTGGATAGTTTGTTGTGTTAAGCACATTTGCCAAAATATTCATTTAACTGCCAAATCACATTTGTATGAACATTCAGCTAAGTGGATGACGGGAGAAAATTGTTGAATTATGTCTCGGAGAACATTATTTTTTGGGATGATGGACTTTGCCTTGAATTTCCAGCTATCAGGTTAAAATCTGTTATGTTTAGTTTATTTGATTTGCCCCTTTTCTTTTGATGAATGAATTGTCTTTTTGTAGGGATATTTCACATGGTTGAGGATAGGAAACGGTATCTAGGTCTTTTCCAGAGAGCACGGCATTTGACGGGTATACGTATGAACCAAGTAGAATGACACAACCAACCAAGTATATAAAATGTGAAGTAGAGAGAGTGATTGGTGATAGAGTGGTGTTTGCTACATAAAGAATTCCACATCTTATAAATATATATTTATAGTTAGTGTGTTTTATATTTTAAAGGTTTACCGCCACAAGAATAAATACAAAAATATAATAATAATAAAAATTTTAAAAGGCACTCTCTTTTATATTGTCCTTGCATTTACTAAATGCCTTCCTTTCATATTCCATCCATGTTTCATTTGTCTTCTTTTGTATAGGCCACTGTCCAGTACCACTGTGTGTTAAGTATTGTTATTCCTCATTGTGCATTGTGCTGAAATATTAGTTGAGAACAGTGCTTATGACTTCTCTTACACAAAGAAAGTAATTAAGCAAATATATATATATTATACTGGGCTTTTTTCTTAATGCCCTTAGGACCAGACTAATATATCATTACAGACTGGAATGTTTCTTCACACTGTCTCCAAGAGAGGAAGGTGGGATGGTGAGAATATTTAGATGAACACATTTATTTCACATCATGGAACACGGTCATAACCATTACAATCAAAATTACATGGGAAGGAACTGAGTTCAAATTCTGAATGAAGCAGTGGGAAAGTTTTACATCAGTGAAGCATCTGCCAAGAACTCCTTGATATTGTTCCATCATGGAAGAAAAGGTATTACTGCCATATGACTCCAAGCTGGGTTTTTTAGTTTAGTTTTGTTTGTTTTTTTGTGAAAGGACACAATCTCAGCAATCCATGTTATTTGCAATATTTGCAGATAAATTTTAAGTAGTTATACCCATCACAGTAAAACTTTACCTGTTTTACGTGAGAGTGCCCAGACTGCTCTAATGCATTTTGTCCATTAGCTGCTCAGAAAGGCTGCAGCTCACAAACCTTAGAGGAAGGAGATGACAGAGAAAAAATAGAAACAAATGTGTATAATGACTCATGATTCATTTATGTCCTGTGCATTATTCCTCCAAGGTCTAAGCCACCACAGGTGATGACCCTAACCCTAACCCTAACTCTATCCAATTATTTCCTAGAGTTGGAAGAACAATTTAATAAAAACAAAAATTACTGACTGCCTGTTAGGGTTAGCGGTTAGGAGAAGGGATAGGGTCAACACGGATCTTGACTCAACAGTCCTCCCTACATAAAGCAGAAGTAACAAAAATGATAAAGTAATCAAATTGAGTAATCAAAAAAGGAAGTGAGAACAAGGAAGCAGATTCACTTGTATCATAGTTTCAAAAAACAATAAACACGGACATAGTTGATTAATGGAGTTTAGCTATAATTTTGTACTTTTGTTTCTTTTCCAGTGTGATTGTGCTGCTGGATTATTGTCCTCTATTAATAAACTGAAATAAAATTGTGCTTCTGTCTAATAACATAGTTCTAGAAACACAACAGGAAAGTGAAAGAAGAAGACAAGAAGAAAAACTTCCTGTGACCTACATATCACTTAGCCACACATACCCTGTTTTTTCAAAACTTTGAAAGTGGCAGGACCGGGCAGCCTGTGTCGGGTAACATTTCAAAATAATACTGAAGACGGGACCATCACACTCAAAAGAAACCACGCTGAGACTTTGATGGGTCTGCAGTGACAGACCTCGGCAAACTTATCAGGTCAGACTCACAATCTCACATTCTCTCTAGAACAATTAATTGAAATAGAAGTGCAAAGATGTATAGGTTTAGCATATTTTGAAATGTCTTTGTAAGACAAAAAAAAACACATAAACTGTAAACCAGCTACAAACTACGCACAGTTTTGTTTGTTTTGTTCCAAGTTTTGTTCTGTTTTTTTACCTCAAGCTGAAGTGAACACGTGCGCCATGAACTTCATGCAAATGTACAGTGCCGATTGTTTGTTCAATCCACCTTCTCTATACAAAGTTACAAAAATAGTCACTTTTTCATGATCAGGGTTTTTGGGCAATTTTTAAAAAAAAAATCTCTCTTTTTTTAGGCAACATGGAGAGAAACACATCTTTCCCCCTCTTTGCTGGCAATCACAGCCATATCAACACCACTTGCTCCCGAGACAATCTTTTGAAGACAGTGGTTTTTCCTGTTCTCTATTCCTTCCTTTTCCTGGTGGGAATGTCACTCAATGGTCTGGCAGTGTGGATATTTCTTCGCATCCCCTCTCAGTCCCACTTCATCATATATCTGAAGAATATTGTCGTTGCAGATGTCATCATGACCTTCACGTTCCCTTTCAAGGTTTGCAGTGCATTAGTACATCAGGGTAAAAATCTAAATGGGTTGAAGCTTCATTCATGGTTAATTATAAAATTATTGATTTTTCCTAGTAAGAAATAAAAAGAAAGGTTCATGAGCCTGAGTTGTATATATCTTATAATTAAATTTGCAGGAGGTATATCACAAGTTCTGACCTTCTAAGCTATTAACAGAAAATCAGCCAGTTTTAAAATGTAATATCAGGAAAATGATAAAAGAAACACCTATTAAGCCTGGAGATGTGATTTTGTAAGTCAGGGTAATTTAATAAAAAATACCATCAAACTTGGAGATAAAATGTGTGGTTTGAATGTGGAATAGGTGTTTGACAGCACAAAGACTGAATGCTTGTGTTTCTGCAGGTGCTGTCAGACTCTAACATGGCATCCCTCTGGCCTCCGGCTATTTGTGTGTCGAGTTTCCTCAGTGCTCTCTCTACCTCACCATGTATATCAGCATCCTCTTCTTTGGCCTCATCAGCATCGATCGCTGCAGAAAAACCCTTAACCCATTTAAAGGCACTAACGCGACCCGGCTGAAATATCGAAACTCCTTTCAGGAGCCATCTGGACCTTGCTGCTAATTCTCTGTCTGCCCAATGTAATGCTAACAAGCAAAACCCCAACTTCTCCTTATTTCCAGTGCAGCAAACTAAAGACAGAGGCTGGACTAAAATGGCATGAGATAGTGAATCATGTCTGTCAAGTGATTTTCTGGGGCAACCTGCTGACTGTGATAGTTTGCTACACTCTAATCACCAAAGAGCTGTACCGATCCTACTCCCGCACTAAGTCTCACAGCACCGGGGGAACTATATCTCGAGCTTCGAGTCGGGGAACAACTAAGAAGCCTCGCCAGTCAAAAAGAAAAATTAATGCAAATGTGTTCTTGGTTCTGGGAGTGTTCTTTGTGTGCTTTGTGCCATTTCACTTTGCCCGAGTGCCGTACACAATAAGCCAGACCCGAGGCGATCACTTTGATTGCAAACTCAAGCTCTTCTTCTTTCAGCTGAAGGAAAGTACACTTTTCCTGTCATCCCTAAATTCTCTTCTGGACCCTCTCATCTACTTCTTCCTCTGTAAGTCCTTCAGGACCACTCTGTTTAATACCCTGCACCAGCTTCCTGGTACTTGCAGCTGGCTAATAGAAAGAGGATCGGATACAGACACAGGCAGCTCCCCTCAGGGAAACTCCTCTGCTTGCACATAAAACCACTGGACACAAGAAAGGCATTTTATGATGGCTTACAGTAAAGAACATGACCAAAGCCAAATTCAACTCTTTGACATAATATAGGGGACAGTTGGTGATCTAATTCCTGCCACTGGCTTTAGAAAAGTAAGCCACAGCCCATATTTGTCTTTGTAACAAAGTTATAATAATACTAGCCCTTTAAATAATTAAGGGGGCAACATTGTAAATTATACTAATCCAAATTAATCAATGCAGTGTTGCTGATGTTTGCTTTTCCAATAACTGATCCCAGCACATTTTCTGACGTTTTCATTCTTCTTCCTATTTTCAACATAACGTGAGTTTCCTTTTTCTTATTTTCACACCGACAAATCTTGAAAAGTAATCTATGTAATGAACCTCAAGTGTTGTATGAAATTGCCTGTCAGTGCAATGTGATCTCTTCGTGCTGCATGAGGGTGCCTGCTGTTTATGTTAGCACTGAGCATTAAGGATAAGCAATCACAGAGCAGGTTATGAATTCTCTTTTAGATTATTATTTGTCTGGATAAAACATTAAAGGAATTACAAAGAAGTCCAGGTCAGGATCCACATAACAGGGGATTTCCAAAATGCGAGTGTTGCTTTCTGTTACGGTTACATAGCTAAAAGGCTGGGGTTTCAAAGTTCTGCAGAAACACATTATGAAACAGCAATAAAGGAAGTCAAACTGCAATTACAAGCTTTTCTATGGTTTCTGACACAGGCAATTATTAAATCTTGTCTGACTTTCTCATAATCATTATATGACTGTTGGAAACATAATAAAAATCAAATCAAATCATTCACATGTATTTCTTAAACTATGTCCCAAAAGCTAATAAGTATTAGCAATATCCAGTTGAAATAAAACAGCCTTCATTTGAAGTTTCATAAATAATTTCTCTTTAGCCTGAAAGCACAAAGCTTACCAATATGTGTCATTTGAATCTGCCCATGGATTTGCATCTCTCTGGCCAAAGAGGCAGACACTTTAAATTCATTTTTTAAAGCATTAATTTTTTATGTTTTGCAGATTGAAGTTAAGGACATAGCAATTCTTTGTGGTGAGTGGCTTAACAATATTTTCATATTTTTCTCACATTTAATAAAATATTATTTGCTTTTGTCGACTTGAGCCTAGAGTGCCTTAAGAACACAAATGCATTGCTTCAGTTTAGCTCGCCTGTTTCCCTGCATGTCTCTGAGAAAAACAATCATGTCTGCTCACTCACTCAAGACTTGAATGAAAAAGTATTAAAAATTAAGGGAACCCTTAAATCACACATCGGATTTTGATGAATTAAATATTCAAGCTGGCATTTATGTGTAATTCATTGAGAACAAATTGACAGTGCAACCATCACTGGAGACCAAAATCATCAACCCTTTATGGGAAATCAAAGTTTTGCCATATGTTCAGGTGTTATCTTAATTTCTTAAGGCAAACACATGTTATGCTAAGAAGCAGAAGCACCAAATCACTTTGCTCAGATTCATTTGTATAAAGCAGGTACTTGCAAGTTTTGATGCCAGGTGGTTAATACTGGCAAAGTTTATTCTTTTTATATAATCACTGATAATGTTAATTAACTAGTGCCTGTACAAATGGACACTAAAATCTTAGGAACATCTTTATAGTGAATAGAATGAGAATGAACTGTTATAAAGTAAACAATCAAAGATATGTTAAAGAACTTTTGAAGCATCTTCGATGTATTAGGCAGGAAGGGTTGCACCTCAGTGCAGCTTATGGTTTTGCCAAAAACATAGTTATGTTAATGCATCTATATGTGATCATGTTTGATAGTTACAGTATTCAGTGAGGCAAAACAAAACCATCAATTGCAAAACAGCCATCATTCTGTGTCAGATATTGAAGTATCAGGTTCAGCATTCAGGACGCATTCAAATGCTGTGGTTGAGCATTCAAAAACAAGTCAAAGTAACAAATGTCTTCTAAACTATTGAAAAATGCAAATTGTGTTGGAGTGGGCAAGCTGGAAAAATTTATAATAGTAATAATTCTCAGTCACAAACAAGTGCTGCAAGGAAACTCGTTACAGCTTATTTCAGCCCCCATTTCTTATCCTCTCCGGAGCTCAGTCACTTCCTGTCAACCACGTCTGCCTTTGCATGTTGTTATATCACACATAAAATATTGCACATGTATGTGTCATAGTTTATTTTCAATTTGCTTGTTGCACATACTGTACTTGCAGATGTAAACCACTAGGCAAAGATCTGCTCAGCCCCCTTTTCACAGTGTCCGATGCTGCTATTCTGTCAAAACCACTGACTCATCAAGATGCATCTGGTGCATCACTTGTCAAAAGGCACTAAGTTTATAACAAAAGTGCAATGGGCCTAACGCTCAGCTCATTTAAATGTAATAGTTAAAGAGTTTTATTTTTTTCAAAGTGCAGGCTTAACACTGTGATGGGAAAATCTAATATCAAACCTTTTTTTCCTGGAACTAATCCAATGTTTTTTGGTGTCTACCTTGAAAAGTTACCATGCGATGTGATGCACATCACTGTAATCACTGCTATCAGCAGCTGAAAGAATAGCAGGATGCGAGCATATGTCTGCCACTACTTGTGTCTGTAAAGTTCGTCTTTAAAATAATAGAGAGACAAGGGCAGTAACGTATGGAGAGAAACTTTCCTGAAATTTGGTGGGGAAAACGACTACATCTTCCTGTAGACAGCAAGCTACTGCATGTGTATGGAACTCCTCAGCCAAATGGATTTCAACCAGACAAGGAAATATTATAGGAGCAACTACGCACACATTAACTACAGTTGGTGTGCATGTCTGCAAGAGAGTATAATGAGGCTTTAGTAGGAGAGAATGCTTGGCTTAGCCAAAAAACACCCAAGTGCTTAGTCTTATTTTGACCACTGTACATTTTGTTTCCCAGATCCTGATGATGTCAAACAGCACAGCAAACCTCTCCTCTGCCTGTGACTCTTCCAGTCCTGTGACCATACATGTGGTTGTTTCATACCTTTCCTTCTTCATGTTTCCTATTGCACTAATACTTAATGTAGTAGCAAGCTGGGTGTCTTTGCACCTAAAATCGACTTCCACCTTCATAGTATATCTGAAAAACCTGGTGGCTACTGACCTTCTCATGACACTGATGCTCCCACTAAAGGCAGCCAGCATGCTTCCGGGTGCAACAATTGAGTTAAGGGTTTTCCTCTGCCGTTTCGCTGGTGTCATTTTCTACAACTGTTTGTACACAAGCATTGCACTAATGGGTCTCATCAGTTTGGACCGTTTCTTCAAAATTGTTAAACCATGTGGAAAGATCTTGGGACAAAATAAGAAGTTCAGTGTAATTATGTCCATCTTGGTTTGGGTTGTGTTGTTTGGTAGTACCGTCATCCCAACTATCATTCTAACTGACCAGGATCCTACTACTTTAACAGATGATTTATGTATGTCCTTGAAAACTCCAGCTGGCAGGACCTTTCACAAGTATGTGGTTTTGTTTATGGATATTCTTTTCTGGTTTGTCTGCATACTGATTGTGTTTTGCTACATCTGCATTACCCTGAAAGTCCTGCAGTCCTTCAGAAACTCTGGGAGCAACAATAAACAGGGAAAGAAGAAGACCAAGCTACGGGTTTTCCTGATACTGTTTGTTTTTTGCGTATGCTTTGTGCCACTGCACATGATTCGCATTCCTATCACACTAAATGAAGTCTCTGATGTCTGCACTCCAGCATGGTTAGAGATAATCCATGAATTAGCCACCTGGGCCTCTTCCACCAGTGCCTGCCTAGACCCTCTTCTGTACATCTTCCTGTGCAGGGAGTACAGACACAAACTGGTGGACATGAAGAAAGGCATCTGTGTCAGGTTTCATTCTGGTGACAAAAATGAGATTTCACAGTAGAAAAGGAGCAGTTTCCTGTTTATATATTTATAAACCTTTAAAAAGTATGACATAAAATATTGATCCTTAGAAACAAATCAGGTTGGTGTTTTATTTAAAAGTTATTGGACTAATAAAAGTCACTTTTGATCTTTAAAGTTTGTATTGCACCACCCTCTAGTGACCCAATAAGGATCAGCATCTATTGAGAGTGAAGGGAATCCTAATAGAAATAAGGTCGAAACATAATAAACAGATTAATACATTTTATGTGATATTTAAAGAAAGTACAACAAGATTCTAAACAATCAAAATCTCAGTACATCTCTGTTTGTTTTTTCAAAGCTGTGTGCTTTTATGCAGCCAAAGCTGTATGATGGATCCCACATATTTATGTAAATATACTATTCAAAAAAGTTAACACTTAAATCACACATCAGATCTTATATATTCAAGTTGAAAATCTTCACTGACATGCATTGTGTCATTTGTTAAGATCAAAATGAGTCAGTGGAAACCAAAAACCAAAATCATGAACTCAGAGGGCTTTGTTCCTTGCCTGATAAAAAATATGATGTATAAACAAGTTTTTGAGAGATTTCTAAAATATTTGTGTTTTTTTGTTTTTATGACAGGTAGCCTAATAAATGTGTTAAGCACTCTATACATTCACTGAATAGGCTCCAGTCCCAAGCAGCCCTGAATTGGATAAATGGAAGAAAATGCATGGATGGATGGATGGATATTCTTTCATTCAAGTTTTCAACACTATGTTTGAATCCAATTATCATCTATTTTGTTTTTCACTGAGTGTAGCTTAATATAAATGCATTTTTGCTGCACAGAATATAAGTGTGTCTATGATTTTAAGAGCTAAACTGCTACTACTTAGAGCGAAACACAACAGTTCTTATAAAACCTTTATCCAAATAAGATAATAATACTGCAAAAGTGCACTGTCAATTTGTCAAAATGTAATTCTGTTGTTAGAATTGATTTCTTATTTAGAGACTTTCATAGTCTGATTGTTTCATTATCTTTAATCATTCTCTAAGGAATAAACATGTATATGCAACAGTGTCCTCTTTGTTATTCAGCACAATACTTTAGTCAGCATAATAAATTTTCTTGACAGCTATTGTATTTCCTTTGTTTAGGCAGACAATAAACTCCAATGAAGGCTGTAGAATTTTGGTTTTAACAATTGATATCATGCTTTTTGTCACTTTGGTCGCAAAGATGTATTACATCAGTTGCTGCAGAATCATCACTCTAATTCTTGCATTAATTGGTGCAATAAACAACCAGTCAATGCAAACGCAATCAATCTATTAAAAAAAAAAGGCAAAAACAAACACCAAATCCACATAATATTTTTCAGAGGAAAGTTTATTTCTTAAGTCAGCAATAAAAGTCACAACTGTGATGAGTGGAGGCGAAGTTGTGATTATGAAGCTAAGAGCTAATGGCACATTAAAAACTGGAATATATTATGCTAATAACTCTGAAGATGATGAGTAACATAAAAAAAATGCAGCTTACAGTTTTTTCCTATACATGTACATACAAGTGAGGCAGAAATAGTGGTGTCCATGTGTAGGCCCAAAAAATTATTGCCCCCCCCCCCCCGACACTAATGTTTGACCCCACTGATTCTCAGGTCTAAGGACAGTTTACACTGTGAGCTGGATTTATGGCATCTGTTTTGCTCCTGCCAGAGACCCATATGTTTCCATTGTTTTTGCATATGTCCTGATAAACTGCCAGACTTTCACAGCTGAATCACTGATTTGTTTGCCATGAAAATGAACAGTATTTCTTAAGCACCTGCCATGTCAGTGCATTACACACACTGTCCTGGGCCTTAGAAGGACTACTCAAATCATCAACTGTAAGTTATTCTCAAGATGTGTTCTTATTTTTGGTTTACAGTATAGTTTTCACTTTGATAGCATAATCAGGGGTGGCAAAGATAAGACACTCAGCTAATTATTTCTCAAGAGTACTTTGAAAACATTTAATAATCCACTGTGGTGCATGAAAAGTATAGATGTTTCTTCTAATTTTGTGAAATGTGCTCCACATAGCAAATTGACACATTTCTCTATAAGAAATGTATGTTTTTTCATACAAAACAACATCTGTATTTAATCATTTAAACATGCAGTGTATAGCCTATTTCATGAATTATTTATGCTTTTATCAAAGCAAAGTCTATACAAAGCCAGGATAAGGGCGTCCGTGTTCTGTACAATTTGGATTCTAATATATTTACTTTTTGATTAGCTTTCAGTAACTAGAAATTCAGAAGAATATTAAACACTGAATAAAGGTAATGATCGATAAAATTGTTGTGTAATAGAAAATAGAAAATACTGATGATAAAAAAAAATATTTAAAACACCTATGTAGCAAAAGATATAATAATACATCGCTGCCTTTGCCTTGTTCAGCCTGCAGTTTGGACTCAGATAAGCGAGCAGCAGACAATGGATGACTCGTTGGATCCAGCCTCTCAAAGCAACCTGGGTGAGTGGAGAACTCAAAGAAGTCATATTTCTCTCATGAATGCAATAAAAAAAATGATATATTTTTGAAAATTAATTGAATATAGTCAAAGGACAATCTGTTTATAATACATGTATTACTAAAACAGACTATGCAGACATGATGTTTTATGAAACTGTGGGCGTTTAAAGTATGTTTTCCTTTTCCTTAGGTGGAGAGATGTCAGCAAATCAGACAGCTCAAAATAATTCAAAGTGTGCGAGTTTCACTTACAACCAAAATGTGATCTCAGCTCTCTACTTTCTGATGTTCCCTATAGCGTTGTTGCTGAATGGTGTAGCAGCCTTGGTGTCCCTGCATCTTAAGTCCACCACCACCTTTGTGGTCTATCTGAAAAATCTGGTAGCTGCTGACACTTTAATGACCTTGATCATTCCATTCAAAACTGCAGCTGACTTGCCGGGTGCATCAGCAATGTTATTCAAACTTTCATGTCGTTATTACAGTGTCCTTTTCTACAGTACAATGTACACATGTATCACTTTCTTGGGTTTAATCAGTTTGGACCGTTTCTTCAAGATCATGAGACCCCACGGAAACTTGTTTGGCCAGAATGTGAACTTGGGAAGAGTGGTATCAGGTATAGTCTGGGTAGCAATATTTGGAGTCCTAGGTTTACCAAATATAATCTTAACTAATGAATCAGTAGCCAACTCAACACAGCTCACCAGCTGTATGCAACTGAAAGGATCAGCAGGACTTTCATATCATACAAAAACGGTCATTTATGCCAATGGTGTCTTCTGGATTGTCAGTGTGATCATTGTGGTTTGCTATATCTCCATCACAAACAAGGTTATCCAGTCATTTCAAAACTCTGGCAGCAATAACAACCAAGGAAAGCAAAAAATCAAACTACGTGTTTTTCTTGTTATTATTGTGCTATTTGTGTCATTTGGACCATACCATATATACAGGATCCCATACACATTTTATCAAGTCAACTATTCCTCCAGTGATACTTGTTCACTTGAACTGAGCAAGTTTGCCAAAGAGGTCACCCTCTGGCTTGCCACCACCAACATCTGCATGGACCCACTTCTCTATGTCTTTCTGTGTAGAGAGTTCAAAGAAAAACTGGTGTATATGATGGCAAATGTTTCCATCTTGCTTAAAGCGGCTTCAGCAGCAGTCAAAGCAGAAACCACATCACCACAAACTAAATTCTGATCAAGGTAAGGATGCCATGATCTGATCCACTCAGATGTTACTGCTTTTGTGGACTTATTTTTTCTTGTACTTATTAACATTTAACTGCATTATTTACTACATTTACTCTTTAAACTATTTAAAAATGGTCAGTGTGTTGCTCTAAATAGCTTAAAAACCAGTAACATAAAAGAAAACAGAGAGGGTGACATTTTCATACTGGTTTATGTCAGCGAAGTACCTCTGGATGTTCAGTCAGAAGGCAAACAGAGCTCTGACACAATGAAATTATCATGCAAAACACACAAAGTTAAAATTAGTTATCTGCTTTTCACACACAGGCGTACTGTAATGATCGTGGTTACAGTAAAAAGGGGTCACAGCTTTAAATGCAAATTTGCAAAGAGTCATCTATTTATGGCGTGGAATTAATGATTTACTGTGATGTGTGCAACAAGTTTGTGTCCTACTGCACTGCTTTCTAATCATTTGGCATCTATTATTCTATAAATGTTGTACTTTTACTAAAAACTATTAGAACATGTATGTGTGTACAGTCCACCTGAGCTATATGAGCTTTTAATTGTATTTTTTTGTTTTTGTGTGCCAAATGGATTGTTGGTTCATGGCATTATATTGGGTTTATCTGTCATGATGTGTATCTGTATCTGTGATGTGTGTTTGAAATTAAAAAAAAAAAAGAGGTTAACTTAAACTTAAACAACAACATAATTTGGGGAGTGGTAGTAAACACATGCGTGCTATTTCACAATTTGCTTTTGCATCCGTCATAATTCCTGGCTCAAATTCAGGCAAAATCCCACAGGAAGTTATTTTGCAATGTTCTCAGAATGTCCTATTTTTAACAAGAAAGTGGAAGGGAATGTCAAATCAGTCATTTGTTATTTGTTGGTGTTGCAATATAACACTATTTACAGAAAATATACACTATTACAGACAGAAGTGGTTTAAAATAATATAACATTTTCCCAACTTACTGCATTAACTAACACACTTCATGGAAGAGCTCATTACTCTGAGGGCAAGTCATTTCAGCAGAAGTTAGTAAGTGCAACATGCATGCCTCGCATGTTATTGTTGCCCACTGAAAACCACAGAGACTCACGAGACAAGAGACAAAGCGAACATTAGTTGCGAGGTGGAGTGAGGAGTAGCAGGGTGCGAGAGGTCTGTTAATATGTGTCAGCAAACGAGTCTGGCTTTGGTGTTCGCCTGCCAACAGCTACTAAAACTGACGCAAGCTAGCGGAGGCAGAGAGACTGGCACGGAGTAGAGCAAGCCTCTCAGCAGACAATTGGAACAGGAAGCAAGGAAGGAAAGGGTCTTTCACCCGGAGGAAGACTGGCAAACTCATTGGGATTGTGACAAGACAGCCACACATTAGCTCCAGGGACCACCCATTGTAAGAGCATCAAACACACACACACACTTAAAAAGAGAGAGTGAGAAGGGGAGGAAACACTGAGAAAGACATAAAGATTCAAACCTCGGGCCAGAACCAGCATTTCTGGACTGATTAAAGAACTAAAGTAACGGCAAGAGATTTTCAATTGTACTTTTTATTTTCTTTGATTTTCTTCCTGTGCCTGAGAAGGAGAAAGGGGAATTAAATATTTCACTTCTCCCTTTTTGTGAAAAATTGAATTTTCCATTGCTTTTCTCATTATTCTTCTCAGGACTCAAAGACACCAGACGACAAAGACACAAAAAAGAAGGTAAGACTCAATTTTTGGCTTTACAAGTACAGCTTCTAGATAAATTACTAAAACTAAAACTGGGCACAACTGTGAGAAGAGTAAATTGCAGGAAATCTAATTAATATTTTTATGCTCACTAAACCAGAAAAAGTTTGAAAGCAGTTCATGCATATGACCTCAGTGCTTCCTACAGCTAAGTTGTTAAGGTTTTAAGAGCTAAAGGAAGAGAATGCAGAGGGGAGTACAGAATAAACAGGTGTGTGTTTAAAGTATATATTAAATCTGTCTATATTATGACTACTACAGATCACAATATGAACAACACCCTGTCCAACAACATCTCCATCAAGTGTGTTCGGGACACCAGCGTAACAGCTGTGGTTTTCCCCTGCCTATACAGTGTCCTTTTTATAGCCGCTCTGATACTGAATTTCCTCGCTGCACGGATCTTCTTCAGCATCCCAAGCACTTCAACATTTCTGGTCTTTCTAAAAAATGTGGTAAGACTCCAAGGATTTATACATTTGTTTGCCACTGCAAAGTCAGGAAATGACAAAAACAACACTACGATAACAAACTTATGCTCCTTCAACAACAGGTGGTGGCTGACTTGCTCATGACTCTGACCATCCCTCTAAAATCTCTAACGGACGCAGGTGTGGGTTCCTGGCAGCTCCGCGCCTTCCACTGCAGATACTCTGCGGTTCTCTTCTACATCACCATGTACATCAGCATCCTCTTGCTGGGCCTCATTAGTTTGGACCGTTACCTGAAGATTGTCAGGCCCTTTGGGAAGTGTGTCCTGCAGCAGGTCCGTGTTGGTCAGATACTAAGCGCAGCTGTTTGGGTGGTAATGTTATCTTTAGCACTACCCAATGTTATTTTAAGTGACAAGCTGCCGCGGCCATCTGGAAACAGACTGAAGTGCACATCCATGAAGAGCAAAGCTGGTCTACTGTGGCATGAAGGTTTCAACTACTTCTGTCAGGTAGCTATGAATTAAATGTGACATTTAAATAAATATTCTTATTCAACCTCCTGCCAATTAGGATATGATCAAACCAGCTTTCCCCCTTTAAAATGTTTCACACAGATGACACTGGTGTCAGTTTTCCCATCTTACTCATAGGAAAGGGTGTAAGCAAATTTCACAAAATGGAGAACTACCACTATTAATATATCTGCAGTGCAAAATCAGCTAATTTACACGGAATACATTATGCACTCCACAATTATTAGAATGTCCCGGCTACAACTGATCTAACTTAATTGGAGAAAAACTGTGAGGTGTTTTGCTTTGTTTTTCTAGGTCATTTTCTGGGGGACACTTGCTTTGTTGGTGGTTTGCTACACATTCATCAGCAAGAAGGTTTATGAGTCATACAAAACCTCAAAGAGCAGATCTCAGGGTGCTAGTCGCAAGACCAAGGCAAAGGTCTTTGTTGTAGTGGGTGTCTTTTTCACCTGCTTCGCCCCATTTCACTTCGTCCGGGTTCCCTACACCCTGACCCAAACCCGCAACACAACAAGTGACTGCAAGGCCCAGAATGCATTCTACATTGCCAAAGAGACCACCCTGTGGCTTTCAGCCACTAACGTATGCCTTGACCCGCTTATCTACGTGTTTCTGTGCAAGGTGTTCAGGAGAAGACTGACAGCCGCACTCTGCATTAAGTCACTCAGCAAAGGTACTGAATCTCCATCATCAACACAACTGGAGATGTCACAAATAGCCTACAGTAAAAGAATGTCACACAACGGCATACCAGAAACTACTGAACTATCCACATTGGGAAACAATAAATAACCTTAAAAGTCAAGCAAAGATGAGCTTGAAAGACTGTTTATTTTGTATATTGTGACTCATCTTAACAACAAGGCTGTAAAGAATCTAAAAATGATGGCAAGTTTATAAGAATCTGTTGAATGGACAATGTGTAAGCGGTCAAGAAGTTTCATGTCAGCAATGACTGCCCTTACAAAACTTCATTATGTGAATTTTCATAAGGGTGTTTCATACAGTACTAACCAAGGTTTTTTTTTTGTCTTTTGGGGTTTTTTTTGCTAAGTCATCCATCACATTTGCTTAGTTGTGCTTGCTGTCATTCCAACTTCCTTCTTTCTAATCTTAAATAAACTGCACTTTCCCTTTGCAAAACTTTGCCTAAGGGGGTAAACATCTTGACAGCACAAATTTCCCATGGATTAGTGACGAGGGAATGAATAATAAGAAACTGAACAGGAAATAATAGACTTCAACAGACATGGCTTTCCAGTGACTAATATTTTTAATAAAAATGGGTAAGCTCAAAGCAAGCCATAACATATACAATTACATACACGAGGTATGGTTACATAACCTGAGGTTAGGTGTAGGGAGGTGTTGGGACGTGAGTGAAGTAGCATTTCTGATTAAATCAAATCTGTTGCTTCTTCGTATTAACTTCTGAACAGAGGAGAATCAGTGTGATTAAAAATTTTCAGAGAGTATTCAGTGGTGCTTGGTAGCTTACACTTTCTTCTAAGTCACACCAAGTATGAGGGATCAGTCTATATATTTCCTGAGACTAGAATATTTATTTTGGTGTGAGACCACAATCTTGACAAAATGCTGTATCTGTACTGTGGTACCTGTGGGTCAGGAGATGGGACAGGTCATCTGCTAATCAGATACCTGCCACCAGTCTGCATAATCAGAACTGAAAATAAACATTTAACACACAAAAAAAAAAACCTAAAATGAAAAACACACAAAAAAAAGCTGGGAGTCTTTCCATAAACTACTGGTGTAGGGTAGTCCGTCATATCTGAGAATTGAAGAAAAGATGCCAGTAAAATGAAAAGAATACAGTACATGTCAAAAAGTTGGACACACTTACCCATTCAAAGGAATGGGTAAGTGTGTCCACTGTAGGTGCAACCAAAAAACAGAAAACTTAACTAATATATGATCATGAAATACTTGCTCACTGACTTCTATTAACTTTTAATGCTGTTCATTTATTCAAACTTCTGCTTATTGTATTTGTATTGATATTACACATGTGTATTTTACGTTTACACACTTTAAACTTAACCATAGTTATTATTTTTACTTCTTTTTTTCATTTAACCCTATTGGTAATTTGTATTTTTGAAGAAAAAAAAGGGGGGGGAGGTAACAATAAACTAGATACATACTGCTCTGCTGGGAGATCACGTGTTTGATAACAACCACAGCAAACCAACTAGAACAACGCCCCGCAACACTGCAAGAGTTTGCAAGTACAGTATATAGCCTTTCACAATATTGCTGCAGCAGCTGATTAATTTTTGAATCGAACAAGGGATGAGAAAAAATATAGATGTGGAATTAATTGACTCTTCCCCCCCATACTGCCACATCCCAAAGATGGGCCTCTGGACATTCACAAACTGGTTCTGCAGAATTAATGTCACTTCCCACCTGATTTATAATCGAGTCTACATGTGGGTTTGATTAATATAATAATGAAATATGATCTTTTCCCACCCCACCCACTGTCGGTTATGACAGAGGCTGATATTTGGGCAGGAAATTAATGAGCTACTGGGTGGGGAGAGCAGCAACTGCAGCTGGGGAAGGGCCGTTCATCACCTTCAGATTAAATCCTCTGACAGATGATAGTAGTGAATTATGAGAAATACTAAATTACATTCATGGAAATTAAATAAACCCCAAAGATAATGTTGCCTACCCATATGCAGAGAAACAAGTTGGGGGCAAAAGAAGAATTATATAACTAGGGATCATGAGGTAGGGACTGACATTTACTTGCATGGTGGTACTGCTTGCATGTCAGAGAAACCTGTCACATCTACATGTCAGAGCTGCCAACCAGCAGTTTAGAACGTTTAATGTCAAGATTGTCGAGAGAGATGGTTTTAGAGAGCTTATTAGACTTAAGCTGCAGGTCAAATGTGTCATTTTGACACATTTTAGATCACCATGGGAAGCTGTGGTTCAGTTTTCTATTAATTGCTGGGTCAACCCACTATGGCTGTTTCACAAGCCTTACGCTTTAAGAAAAAATATTAAAAAATCAGGGGCTCAACATGAAAAGTTAAGTTAAAAGTTGAACAGTTTTTGTTTTTGTTAAAGAAAATGTTGGGCAAACACAGAACCTCACATTGCCATTTAGTTGACACATGTACACTGTTCAAAATAGTAAGTTGACAGAACATTATACTTCAGACTTTTAAGTTAGCTCAACCTACTTTTCTAGGGTCAAAGTTCCGCCAACTTTTCTCCAAGGTGAAATATCGAGTTAGTGCAGCTTATTATAGTTGTTGAGTCAACTTAACGTTTCTCTTTGAGGTCCAGTTGGCCCAACATACTATGCAGTTGTTGGTCCCACTCATTGTTCTTCTCGGGCAGCAAGTTGGCCTAACATAATATTACAGTGAAGTTAATCCAAAATTTAAATACACAAAAAACCCCACTAACAACAGGCAGGATTTCATAAAGTGATGGCAGTAAACTTTTCTGAATACCAACCATAAGACAAGCACAATCAGCACCACATATGTGGAATGATGGCAGCAGGTGCAGCAAAAGGTCTATAAAGACTGAAGTGTGTCTCTCCTATGCATATTCCACAGTTTACACAAATTTTTAATTGATAAATACTAATTAATGTTGTTCCAGGACCATCATTGAAACTCACCAATCACATTTTTGTGACATCACACAACACTGACTGAGGGAAAAGACTGGAGAAATGTAAAATGTTTGAACCTAAAGCTGACCTGAAACCAGTCAAACTGCTGATGATTTATGAGGAGTGGGTGTGTCTATTATTAGATCAGTCAGGCAGGTTGGGGGTTCACAGACGAGAGAGGCTTGTTTGTAGTGCAGCAGCAGCCATACCTAGAATTATGCACTTGAATTGGGGGGGGGGCCTATACAGCAATTTTTAATCTACTGACCTCTCGCAGTGATATTTTATGGACTGTAACTTTAAAGGTTCTTTGTCTATGCACAAAACTTTAATAATTATTATCAGCATTATTTAGTGACTGTAAAAGAATTACCCAATGACATGCTCTGGCTGAGTTGTTACACTGCCCTCACATTCACTTTTCACTATCTGGGAATCACCTGTCAGGTCACCTGACAGTTCAAGTCCAATATAGGCTACTCAGCTTTATAGCTGTAGCTTAGTGCCTACTCCTTCTATAAAGAAATATAGTTTGAGTTTGGTGTCCAATAAAACTATTTATTACAATAGTTTCAGTGATAACTTAAAGTGATTTTTTTCTATCCAAGAAAACTGAATTTTTTTTTACTGTAAAGTCCAAAAGCCACCTGAATCTGCTCTCTTTTCTTCAAATAAGGGTTTTAAAAAGAAAGCAAACTCTGCTCATCGCCTTTAAACCATGGCATGGCCACACACACAAGTCATCCCCAGAAAACAAAAAAAACAATTTCTTTACACAGCCTGACTCATTCCAAAAGATATCACCTTTCTCCAGAAGATCTGTCTTTTAGAGAAATCTGATCTGACAGTAAAAACTGTTTTTAACGAAGCGGTAAAACGTGCTTGGAGGGTTTTATGTTTCATGCTATGATGACAAATGTTACCAACTAACCGTTCACGCTCGCTGTCCAAACGTCACTGCGCGTGCTTCCGCGGTGACGCGCTGCAACTTCTGGCTGGCACGCGCAAACATAAAGCCACGTGACGTGCAAGGCAGGTCATATGACCGACATCCTACGTCTTCCTTTCTACGGTTAACTTCGCCCAAGCATAGCACAAACAAGCGAACATGGCGGATTTGGAAGAGCGGCAGAGCTTGTTGGGAGAGAACGACGGGGGCAGAGGACCCGGCAGACCGATGCCTGCCATCTGCGACCCCAGTCACTTACTGCACCGGGTGGTTGTCCTGGTTTTCATGTGCTTCTTGGGATTCGGTAAGGAGTTATTTGGGAGATTTTGGACTAACTAAAGTTATTCCTTTGGTGTAAAGAAGCTACGTTATTGTCTGTTTTATGTTACGTAAAATAAATGCAGTATCTTCACGTTTGAGGTCTGTTAATGTGGGTGTTTTGTACCAGGAAGCTACTTCTGCTACGATAATCCAGCTGCACTCCAAACTCAGGTCATCCAGGTAATTCATGTTACACCCAAACCATAACACCAGGACAGTGGTACCCAATGCAATCATTTATATTCACCTCACCCCCTTTAGAAGTGTCTTTTATTTAAAAGACAGATTATCTTTTTAAGATAATAATAATAATTTTTTGTAAATCTACATAATAAACCAACCAAAACAGTCAAATTACATTCCTAGAAAATGCTGTTATTACAGGACTTTAATCAGAACCTGTAGGCTACTGTTCCCTGTGCTTGACACACATGACAATATCTAAAATTAAAATAAAGCTAATCTAATATCTAATGTTTTTCCTCCATGACGCTCCCAGGATTTGGGCCTGACCACTGCAGACTTCATGCAGCTGTATGCCTGGTACTCCTGGCCTAATGTTGTTCTCTGCTTCTTTGGGGGATTTCTGCTTGACAGGGTCTTTGGTGTCAGGTAACTACAGGAAAAAAATCTGATGGATTTATTTATTTTGCCCAAGATATGTTCCTTATGCATTTTCACCCAAAAGAGAAAGTGAAAGAGTTGTATGGATTTTATACATGCCATCTTTATGAGTATTTTTCTCCACGGTTTTCTTTGCAGGCTAGGAACCATCATCTTTTCGCTCTTTGTCTGTGCTGGGCAGGTAGTATATTTTTGAAGTTTCAGAACTATGCAGTGATCTAAGTTGACATTTTTTAAAAACTGTTTAGCTTAATAAAGGAAAAAAAATCTAGGTAAAGGTGGGGTAATTTGTTTTCATTTGGTATTTAAACTTTTCTCTCTCTGCACAGGCGGTCTTTGCCACTGGAGCTTGGACGAATCAATTTTGGCTAATGGAAGCTGGACGGTTTATATTTGGGTAAAAAAAAGTAACTTTGTCTTCTAGTTAAATCTTTTTTTATTTTGCTAACATGTAGAAACCATTTGAACATCTATTGGGCCTCTCCTTATTTCAAATATGACTAACCAGCACACACTTTCATATATGACTTGCTTATTTCAGCTAGCAGAATATATATGATTATGGCCAGATTTACCTTATATAGAATTATTCGCAAACCCTACCACATATCAAGTTGCCGAAACAAAGTCAGGTTGCTATTATTCAATCACATACATTTGTCCATAAAGAGACATTAAAATCAGATTCTGGGGCTCAGGTTGGTCTTGTTCTGTCTCGTTGCTTACATGATCCCTTTCTTGTTTTCATTTCTTGGATAGTATTGGAGGAGAGTCTTTGGCAGTAGCCCAAAACACATATGCAGTGAACTGGTTCAAAGGCAAGGAGCTCAATCTGGTATTTGGCCTTCAGCTGAGCATGGCTCGACTGGTAAGGAAGCGGTCAATGAAACATGCAGTTATATACAACTTTTGAAAGAAAAAAAACTTTATTTAACTATGGTGTAATACAAAATGTATGCCACTGAAGTTAACTTACCATTCTCTCTCCTCATCTCAAGGGCAGCACAGTGAACATGAACATAATGGGATGGGTCTATAGCAAAGTTGCAGATGATGTTGGCTCTCCTGGACACACCGTGCTGGGTGCATCACTTATGATAGGTAAATGTTTTACAGCTGTGCCGCACCCAAGGTGATTACTTTAACAAGCAATTTTAAACACAGAGACTTCAGTTACATTTGCTTCTGCAGAAGAAATTCTAGACCCTTGGTTACTTATAAGCTCAAATAACCCAGCTACCGCAAACAGAGAAGTGGTACAGTATGGAGAACTAAAAGTGCTTCTGGCCATTTCAGATGAATCACAAAGGGCAGAAGAAGTGCCACTTCTTGTAATGTTTCCACTTTTGCAAAACTTGCAGTTTTGTTGTTTCTTATAGTTTCCATGTACCACTGTTAGCTAAAGCTCAGTCTAACTCTAGTAAGCAAGTTTTGTTTTGTTTTTTTTTTAAATATAAAGCACTTTTCACAGACCTGTAGTCATGCACATGTACAATCAAAATAATAAAAGGTAGGAATAATTACAAACAATATATAATAAATTAAAATAAAGTTAATATCAATAAAAACAAACAAGTTAAACACAGAAAAATATATTAGAGGCAGATAAATATTAACTATAGAATCAGTCATCGTGCTATGGCCAAAGCTTAATTTTTCTTTTGTCTTCTCCATTTCAAATGTCCTTTTTTTGTTTTTTTCCCCTCCTTAGCTGCTGTAACTTGTGTGTTTTCCCTAATCTGTGCCTTGATATTGGGATTCCTTGACAAAAGAGCAGAGCGGATCCTCCACAAGGAACAAGAAGGAACAGGTAATTTATTCCAATACCATCTTCCTCATTTTGTGTTTTCTCTCTTCGACCCATAGTGGTCAGTAAATACAAGAAGGTCTTCAACAATCATTGTAGATTGCAAGAAAGTGTAAAGCCAGATTTGGTTCATGTTTTGTTGATATTTAAAATGGACTGTCTCGTTTGACTCCTCTTCGTTCTGGTGTATTTTTGTCCTGCCTTTGGGCTGGTCACAGTTGTGGCCAGAGGTGTTTTCAGATTTCCTGTCCAGCTGTCTCTGTTTACATGAACCTCTTGAATGATTGATGGAATTTGGTTAAATTTGGCATGTCACAAATCTTCACTTGGACTTTGTCCAAGGTCAAGGTTTCTGTGACCTCACAAAACCCATTTTTGACCTTAAGGCAGGATTCACATGGATGCTTCAGCACTTGATGGTGGATGTTCCTGCCATTCTGCTGTCATCATTGCAGCAACAACCAGTCATCACAAAGCAAGCTAGCTGAGCTTCAGTTAGCAGTTAGTATTAGCCAAGCTAGTTGCTTGTTAGTAACTTTGTTCATATACAACATGTTAATTATTCACCGTGGTGATCGACTTACAGATATTGATGCAGAGCTGCACAGGTAACCATGTTGTTTCCTGCTCTCTCTTGATGTTTGCATAGGGTGGTTTCATCAGCTAACGCCTGTGACAGCTTATCAAAAATGGAGTTTCTCAGAAACTTTCACAACAAGCAAGACGGGCAAAGTGAAGCAGCTGATGCAAAATTGAGTTAGGCATCACATGATGTCGCCCATTAAAAGTGAAAGAAAAGTGAGAGCGCTGAAGCCTGAAAGGCATCCCTGTGAATCCTGCCTAACTCGTGCACTAATTATTAAAAAAAAATCACGCACATCTAATCTAATAAACTAGGGAAGTGATGGTATTTTGTATCCAGATGGTCGAGTCTGCACAGGCATGGATGATAACTGCAACTTGACTGGTTGGCAGGCACACACAGCTGTGAAGCTGTGATTGTAGTTTCTAATGGCAGGGATAGTTAAATTCAGCATGTTGTATAATTTTCCAATAAGAAGAAAAGGTTACTTATGTCAAAAAAAAAAAGCAGTTCTTTTAGAGTTAATCAAAGCAAGTGGTGGTCTCAGACACATTTGTTTTTTGTGTTGTTTGTTTTTAATCCTGCATATTAGGGGAAGTGATCAAAATCACAGATGTGAAGGATTTCCCTGCAGCACTCTGGTTAATCTTCATCATTTGTGTGGGCTACTACGTGGCAGTTTTCCCCTTTATTGGACTGGGACAGTGAGTACTGCATATGTGTGTGCTTTTCCTCTCACACAAAGTTTCCTCCAGTGGTCCTTATGTTGTCTTTATACCTTAGTGGTATAATACTTGTACTAGCAGAATACCGTCTACTCTGTTTGCCTCGTGTTTCTCATAAATACACAAAGCAGCACATAGATTATCTTTATTTGTAAATTTTATTTACTATAAATAGAAAGTGGCTTTATTTAGTATTTCCTGAAGTCAGCAAATCACAGGATGTGCCCATAACCATTCAACTTTGACTGAAGAAAGAAGTCATGTTCTAAAAATACTTTTATGGTTAAAATGTGTGATAAGAACTAAATAAAGAGCTCCTTATTAATGTAGTACAACACATTTATTTGAGGATGTGCAACCTCACAATGTTGTGTTGTGATTAAACTACAAAGGGAGTCAGAAATGGAATGAGTTTTGTCAAATGGCTTTGCAGTGAAAGAACCCAACTGCAGCCATCACAAAATGAATTTCCTTCACTGAAAGGTGTTCTGAGATCACGTAGCAGCTGACATGGATTTGCCACAATGGGTCAGCGCTAACTGAGCAAATGACTGCAATAAAAACTCAGTCTCTCCTTTTCTTGTCATTGTCGGGCAGAAGCCTAAGCAGCGCTTTGTACTGTGAACACATCGTCTTGTCTTTTCATTTGCAGGTTGTTCTTCATCGAAAAATTCAGCTTCTCCCCAGCTGAAGCCAGAGCAGTCAACAGGTAACTCAATTGGGGAATTTTTATTTAAATTAAAAATATTAATTATATATTATTTTAACATAGATCCTTTATGCCGTTCTCTGTCTTTCTTAGTATTGTATACATCATATCAGCCCCTGCATCTCCAGTTTTGGGATTTATTGTCGACAAGACGGGCAGGAATGTGTTTTGGGTATTGATTGCAGTGGCTGCCACACTTGCCGCTCACATGATGCTGGCCTTCACTTTCTGGAACCCGTGGATTGCAATGGTAATTCCCCTGGCAACATTTTACACCGTACTAAAGTATTTTGCACATTCATAAAGAGTTGTAGGATGACTTGATGCTCAATAATCCAGGTAAGGAAATCCCAGAAAGTTGATTCTGTTCATGTGGATGCAACAGTGGGAGAAAAGTTTCATCTCACATCTGAGGGACTTCTTCAGTCTCAGCTGACTGCAGGTTTCTCCAGCCTTATAAACACTATAGTTGCGTGCTATTTACTGAGCGTGTTGGGCAGTGGTGATACAGTAATTTCAGTCATTATGTTAGTCTACTGTGTCCAGATGAAGAGAATCAACTTTCTGGGAGTTGTAGGATAAATTAATCTACTTTTAGCCAGTTTATTATACTAATCTGAAGTCTGGGTTTGTTGTATTTAAAAATGTGAAGAATGTGACATTCTACATACATTATTATACTTGTATCTATGCAGTGTACAAGGTGCATTTTTATTAAGTCTGATGAAGAAGGCCCCTGGAAAATGTAAAGTGATATGCCAGATTCTGTGTATTTCCTTGATTTTCAGTCCCTGCTTGGTGTGTCGTACTCCTTATTAGCCTGTGCACTTTGGCCCATGGTGGCCTTTGTTGTGCCTGAGCATCAACTGGGGACAGCCTATGGCTTGTATGTACCCTTAACTTTATCATTATAACTTATATCACTTGTATTCTGCTTAATTGGGCCATCCGTTAACAGTTAAACAGATAGTGCTATTTAGACAATTATGTGTATTTTGTGTCTTTGTAAACCAGTATGCAGTCCATCCAGAACCTGGGACTTGCTGTCATTTCCATAGCAGCAGGGGCTATCCTCGACAGCAAAGGGTACCTGTTTTTGGAAGTGTTTTTTTGCGCCTGCATTTGTGGTCAGTATCTTTTGTCAGTTTGTGTGTGTTTTAATGAGATTGTTGTTTTTCAAAGTCTTGTTGGACACTTTGAGTGGCATTGTTGGACATTTTCCACATTGGTTTTCCTTCTCCTTCCTTGTAGCTGCACTGATAGCAGTAGTCGTGCTGTACTTTGTGGATTATCTGAAAGGTAAGAGACGACTGGAGCCTTGAACACTTCCACCGTTTCACCCCTGACACTCCTCTCTGCTTTCTGTCTCCCCATTGTCTCTGATTTCCTTCCCCATTCATTCATCTCTTCACTGTACTCTACTTGGCAGGACATTCTCTTCCTAACCATCAGATTCACTGACTTCTTAATCTATCTCCTTCTCTTGCTCCAGGAGGAGATTTGAACCAGTCGGCCGCAGCCAGAGCCAAACTTCGTAAAGAATCCAGTTCAGACTCGGAGTAAGTAGCTTTGACCTTTCACACACTGTCAGTGCATTTTCATCTATTTAACCTTTTTTTTTAATTTTTTTTATTGAATGCCTCTCATATAGGCAAGTGGCATAGATGCATTGTAGGTAGGCAGGCTTAATAAGACTTTAGCAGCTCAGTTCATAATGTTTTAAAACAAGACTACCTTTAATTTGATGGAGGAAGTCATTTTCTAGGTTAACCGACCAGGTTAGGTACTGTGGCTTTCAAATTTATATGTACTGGCTGATGTATGTCAACACCACACGAGCTGTGTTTAGTGTATTTTCCATGGACAGCATTGAATGAAACCACATCCTTTAACATTCACAGTGTTGACTATTGATATTTTCCAGATGATGATGATGAGCGAACACACATGGTCCTGGGCTTCAGAGCCAGCAGACTGCAGTGTCCACCCCTGAGCTTTCAATCTGCTGCCATGGGGCAGGACTGCGGTTCTGACTCCGCCCAGTGATGTCATATGTGGTTCTTCACACCACCGCTGACTGTCTGGATTTGGGACTTTTGCATAAATGGTTAAATGCCATTACAGGACACTGACAAATGACAAATCCCACTTGCGCCACAGTTACTCTCTGACTTGTCAAAGTGACTTTATTTCTACTCATATTCACTCAGTACTGACTTTTGTGTGTGTTAAAGTTCAACATGGAGTATCTTGAAAATGTTTGAAAATATTTTAATTATCAAAAGATATTTGTATGTATCGTACAGAGGGTTTTATATCCCTTATTTCGCTGATTAAGTTGTCCTTGATTTTTATCACATTCTATTGCAGCTCATGATCGTGTTATAAGATTCCTTTATTAATTTAGCTGTTTAATATGTAAAATGGGGTTTTAATTTGAATGTTTTTTTTTTATTTATTATTAGTTTACTTTTACAGACATTTTTCAGCATACCTCTGTTTCTAGCCTTGTTGCAGAAAGCTCTGCAGTTCATTTATGTACACACCATTTGTCACAATAATTACTAATCAAAATCTGCCTTACTGGACTCCTTGGGCACAGTGGGATCGTATTCGCTTCTAATCATATGCACCATTGACCTTTTATGGTGGATTATCTCAAAAAGAGCAAAGCTCTTTATTTAAGTCTTTACTGCCCATTTGTCTTATTTCTTAGTTTCTTCATTTTGCTCTTTTGCAAAGTTCATAAAAGTTTATTTTCTGTTCCATCATCAAATGTTACAATTACTTTAAGGAATATATATATATATATATATATATATATATATATATATATATATATATATATATATATATATATGAGAGGTGCACTTTTGAATGTACTTACCCATGTAATGATGTTCAGTTTCAACTTTTATAAACCTTTCCATTAATATAACCTTTTTAAAGAGTTGGTTCCGTGCAAAAATTGTGTTTTGTCACTTGTCTTTTATTAAGCTCAGGTAATTAACTCTTTGTAAGCACTTCCCCAAATTGTTACTTGCTTTATCTTAATGGTGCAACAAAATATTTGTGCAATCAGCTTATCATTTACCATTCCAGTAATGTGGGAGGAGATTTTGTGTTAATATCAGGGCCACAGACTGTGGATGATTTAACATTCACTACCTCAGTTGGACAAATGAGTCCCTATTAAAGTCTTAGCAAAACATATGACATATGTACTGTATGAAGACGGTCAGTGCCATTACATTGTGGTTGCGTATTAAAATGAGTACTCTGTCAGAAATGGGTTGCTAGGTCAGCTCGTTCGCACTGTGGTGTTGTGAAAGCGCTGAATTTGTTCAAGAATATTTGTATTAAACTATAATACAGTAACTGTCATTGGTCTGTGTACAAGATGATATGATTGAGAAATTGAATGACTTTCGATTAAACATTTTTTTTAAAGCATGTGAATTATTTTCTTTTTTTTATTGCAGTAGTTATTCTGTAATGCTTCTTGTGTCATTTTCTCTGCCTCCTGCAGCACACTGGCTGACTAATCCTATTGTAATATTTGCATAATTGCGCTCATGTTACTTGTGGCTGTAGAGATGTTCAAAGTGGCTATGTGTTATGTTTTTTTGTTTTTTTCCTGCAGGAATAAAAGGAGGCCAAGTAAGCTGACCCAGGGTGAGCTGGCTAGACTGGCACCCATGTCTGCTTTTGGCTTACGCAACCGATATCTCTCTAGGCTGGGTGCACAGGTACACACACGCACACTCTTTATGCAATTCATATTCAAACAGAAGGCCATTTATTAATCCATTCAGCTGCTAATCTTCACACTAGTAGAACATTAGGGTTTTTTTTTTTTTAAGGCTTTGCTGCTTCTGTGCGTTAACTTCCACTGTGGGGTTTTTCTTCATTTAATCTGCCCTGTCTTCTCTCAGCTCCCAGACCACTACTCTAGCCATCTGTCACCACTTGCTCACAGGAGTGTTCTGAAATGATGGCCTTCATTCAGCTGTCTGCGTCTCCAGCACTGTTACTCTGTGCCTCAAGACAAGTATGCGCTAAAATAGATGGTGCTTGCAAAGTGTCAGTTTTTCAATGAAAATTTGAAACAATTTTGACCTCCAGGTTATTTGTAATTTTTGCTTGACTTGCTGTTCTGGATATATTCAGATGCATCTGTTTTATGACTACATATCGTCACCATTGGGAATGTTTTGTACCTGTCTTTAATTATTTTCTATTTGGTGCCTTTTATATAATTGTGCTGACATTTGATTTCTTTTTGAGATGTGTTTCTCTATAAACGACAGAGGGCACCAATTCTCACAAATGTTTAACTGACCTATGGCCACAGTATCGTTGCTTTTTATTGAGCAGTCTGTTGATTGCGGTACTGTTTCCATCCTTTTGCATAATCTACAGGTTTGCAGGTTAATTACAAGAAAACGTTTTAGAGCAAAAACAATAGTTGCACAACTAGTGAGATTTTGTAAATGTATAATGCTGACAAATACATTTTTTTAAATATCTAAATCAATAAAATGAAATATAAAAGAACGTTTGTAGAATCATTTAGTCACTGCTGTCCGCTGAGAAGGGTGTGATGAAATCCTCTCACTGATTAAAAGACCTCATTGTGCCGTCTACATCCACCACACACACGGCGGGCTGTACTCTTTTATTCCTCCTCCAGAACCAGGCCCGGAACTTCAGACGCTTTTTATCAGAGCTCCAAAAGTAGAGGAGAGGATTTACGCAGCAATTTAAAATGACTACCGGTTTCCAGACTTTAAAGGTGATCATAATCATGTTCAGCAGATGACAGTTTCCTGGCATGTATACCCTCACAAACAAGTAGACAGTGCGCCCAATATGATACGGTACAAAACAAACAACAAACATGAGGCAGACCGCTAAAAGAGTATATAAGCACTTCTTGCGCATACGCGCTTTCCCGGTGTTAGAGATGCGGTCCGCAGCCCTACAGTAGAGCACCTTCATCATGGAGCAGTAACAGGTGACCACGACCAGGAACGGGATCAAAAACCCCGCTATAATTAAGAAGAGCCCATATGGAAAGTACAAATTAAATTGCCTCGGGCTGGTCATTTCAAAACAAACAGTTATGTTGTTGATCACACCTGTGTGCGCAAAAACAAGTGTTGGTAAAATCTCTGCGTTGGTTAGAATCCAAACGGATCCTGATGCAAAGATGGCGAGTTTTCTGGTCCTGAGGCGCACAGCAGCGATGGGGTAGCACACTCCGAGGAACCGGTGAACGCTGATGCAGGTGAGAAACATTATGCTACAGTGGAGGTTGACTAAAAAGGAAAATCGAACCGTTTTGCAGAGGATGTTGCCGAAAGGCCAGAGGTCTCCCATAGCATCGCTGATGATGAGAAGAGGGAGGGCCAGCACGTAGAGGAGATCCGCCACTGCAAGGTTGGTCAGGTAGATCACCGTGCTGCTCTCAGGGGCGCGTCTGGCAGGACACGCACCACAGCAGGGCACAGTTTAAAGTCAGCCCCAGCAGAAACACTAGGCTGTAGGACACCGGCATAAGGATCCTTTTATAGTGGGTAGATACTGGGCAGATTTGGAAGTCCTCCATCCAAAAGGTCAAACCTGATGACCTGATAGGCAAATCACAACTTAGAGGCTACCTGCAATATTTAGGTGTCCTTATACCTCACCTGGCTGCAGCTCACCTAAGCCTGTGTGGTAGCTTGGGCTTCATTAGAGAGTATCAGTGTTTGTTCAACTTGAGCCCAGCCCACGCCCTGGAAGTAAGTTGCTAAGAGCAAATAGATTGGGACACCGTGAGCCATTTCAGGCGCTTGACATAATGGGCAGAGATACAGTATTGTCCCTCCCCAGAGAGAATACGAGCAGAATAATTAAAACCGATTGCCACGTTAAATGACGCCGTCAACACGCGTGCGCGGGGCGGGGGGCACTTTATCATAAATAAATTAATAAAAGGCGCACACCCTCAGCATCCCATTGGCTACGAGAATTTTCCAAGTGTGGTCTCTCACCGGCTGCTCCTGACTCAAAGTCTTCACTTCATCTCTGTCTGACTGCGGATACAAAGCTCGCCATGCTGAGGAACGGCACGTACAGGTTAGTAACACATGCGGCGACTCGTCTTGATGCCAGATGTAAGGCAGTAGTATTTATTTCGGTTAAACGAGAAGCTCCGGTACGAGCTGCTTCAAGCACTGATGAGTGATTAAAATCCTGCATGTCGGTACTCCCTGCAGCTGCACACAGAGTACAGGCTGCTCATATGCTGAGAGCTTATGGCATATTTCATATTTTTTGGAGAGTTTTGTGTCCTAACTTGAGTGATGCCCTTCCAGAAATGTTCACCAAGGAGAGGAGGTGAGGCTGCGCAGCGGGAGTCTGACTCGGGAGAGGAAGCACCTTGCTCTGTGCATCAATAACCAGGTAAGATGCAGTCTGTTAGTGTTGATGACATTTCTATAAACTAGATTGTATATAATCTAAAACGTGGAGGCTGTGAATGTATGATAGACTGCTCCTCCCCCCTTTTTTTTGGTGAGAGAACGTTTCTGTAATGATGTCATTCACTTTGTAATTTTTTTTTTTTTTTTTGGAGCACCAAGTTTCGCTGCTGGGCACCAAACGCTTCCAAGAGAACACAGTGTATATTACAAGCATCTATTTCAAAAAAATACCTTTCATTATCTGCTTTACAACAACATTTAGGCTTCTGTTGTTCTGTGGTTTGCAGTTAGGACACCAACAGTGCACAATGGAAAGTATTTTCATAAACTACATTAAAGGAGGTTTTTTTTCTCCCTTTATCCAGGTCCCCTAACTGCTTTGAATTTTGATTCCCTTATTCGCCCATTAAAATTGTAAAACTGACTGAGTTCAGTTTGGTTTAGGAAATTGCTTTTTTTATGTTGGCCCAGGGCCACTCAAAGATTATTGTCAAGGCCGGGGCTTAAAAAAAAAGGTCTCATTAATACTACATATAGTACCCTTCATGATAAATTATTTCATTTTCACAAAGAAATGGTCATGGCATAGCTGAACCGTTCGGCTGAATGGGGTTGCATGTGCTCTTCATCACAATGAGTCCAGAGCCTCATGTATGGGTTTAATAACTCCGACATCTGGTTTGAAAGGAACGGTTGTTGTAATTGACTTCCTAATGTAAATTCTGCTTTGCTTGAGTCATCTTTAACAGAATGTTTCCTTTGTGTGCTTGAGGTGAGTGTATAGGTGCACAAGTTCACCTAGGTGTAGTGAGCCTCTGAATATTTAATGCCAGTGATGTAGTGTTGCGCATTATCGGCAACTGGGGATATTGAGCCTGTGAAATCTGAAAGCAAAGTTCCCTCATAGCTTTTTGACTTACTCTGCAATATATTATGATGGTGCAAACCATCCCACCCCCCTCCACCCTCCACCCTCCACCCCGCATGGTTTCACATACTCCTGTTTATTTCACATCCTCCTACACTTGCGTATTTGGACTCCAGATTTGTTCAGATCTGTTTCCACTGTGCTACCTGACAGCTGAATTTCATCATTGCTTTCCCAAAATGACATTTCTAAATTGATCTTGCTCAGCTCTGTGACAGGGTATATTCATGCAAGACTGCAGAGGAGGACGTGAAGAAGCTTGGTGAAGGACCAATTAGTAATTGGCATTAGATATATATGAGCAAGGATACAAATGTGGGTTACTGAGACTGCTCCACTTGCTCTGTGTGCATGAGTGATTCAGATTCATTGGCGAGGTGGGAACCTCCCGAGAAATGCATTAATCTATCTCGCTACTACCCCATAATCAATGAAAAAGCTGAATTTTATGGCCATGGGCCCATGTTGTTAACCATTTTACACTGAGATTATTTAAACAGCATGCCAATCGAATGGGGTTAACTATAAAATATAAAAGGTGGAATATTTGATGCAGTACTCACAGCTGGAATCTTGAAATCAAACACCAATATCATGCACAGGACTTCTAATTTAATAAAAAAATCAAGAAAGAAAATGTCCCAGTGTGCAACCTTTTTAATGAATATATTCAACTGGAGCTGAACATCCAACATGCATGGATTTCATTCAGATCCTGTATTGTAGGACAGGGCAGCGATAGAGCCCTGGATGTTAGACACAGCTGCAGTATTCTGTATATAGATGGTTGTAGATAGTGGGAGTGTGGTGCCAGGGAAGGGTGTCATATTTCAGAAGTGCATTACTGTATCTCCCTGAGTGGGACAAAGCAGTGCTGGATGCTGTTTGCGCTAACTCATTCAAACGCCCCGTGATTGAGTTGTAATGACGTGGACAGGATCAAGATGAGCTTGCACACTGACTGAAAGGTGTGTGTGTGTGCGTGCGCGTGCGTGCGCGGGGGTGGGGGGGATGTCCGGATTCAGTGCCACATAATAAAAAAAAATAATAAAATATCTCATTTAAAAAAAGGAAAAGAAAAATCAATAAGCACTGCAACTCCTCCAACACATTCAAAAAGGCATGTATGCGCATACGCACACACACCTCTTCCACCTACCATAAAACACACACATATCTGGCAGCTCTGTAGTGATTTCCATCTCATCCCTTTACCATGTCTCTGAAGGCTGGTGTGGTCTCAAAGTGTGAGGTTAGTCTTTGATCACTGAAATAAGCCCTCTAACTGATGATGGGCGTGTGTGTGTGTATATGCTCTCACAACTTTCCTCACCATATGTTAACCAGAACAGCTCTCTGCTGGTTAATACTACCAGGGGAAAATACTCCCAAGTGCTCCATTTTGCATTTTGATGGTCTGTATGATCATTTTCACACTCTCACACCTCCCTCATCTCTACTCATCACAGCCCACCCACCTCCAGACTTCATATCTTCTTCTCTTCAATTTCTTTTTTTTTTTTGAATAACCCTGTGCTCACTTCTTCCTAATTGATAGGCTCTTGCATCCCTCATTGTACTCCACTAGTTTCATCCTCTTGAATGTTCCGCATTCTTTACTGCAGCGCCATATGCTCAACGCAGGCAGTTTGGAAGGCTCATACTGTGGACAGTATATTCACTGTGAAAGAGATTAATCTGCGGACCAGCCAAAACAGCTGGTCAGCAGAAAATTGATAAAACTAACAATTTTGAGATTTGTCATCACATGTCAAGCAGAAATACCAAACAAATAGGAATGGGAACAGATCAAATGAGATATTGATAGTTAAAATAATTTGTTAGTTCAGCCTTAGTATAAATGCCGCTAAATGGCTCTTTTACTGGGGTGATTTATTTTGATTTATACATTTATATAAAGCCTGTGTATGGCTCTCAATGTCCATTTTTGGGTTTTTTTTTTTGGTTTTGGTTTTGAACTTCTTAATTATAGATATGAAATTAGTCCCTTGTCTACCTTCTTGGTGTTGGTTTCCAGTATAGGTCTTTAGTAGACCTATTCCAGCCGGGTATTGATGGCTGTGTAAGTACAGTGGCCTAGGCATTATGAGAATGTATGCTGTAGGTCTCTACATCCTGTTATATAATCAGATTGTAACTATTTTTACAGCACATTTTCAGTCAGTAGTTTATCATTTGGCTTTTTAGTCTTTTTTCCTTTCTTTCTCCTGGTTTTCTCATGCCCCTCTCGCACCTCGTATAGCATTTAAAGCTTTGTAGTGAAACCATGTAAAACACATTTAATGCCACTCTTTTAATGCATAGCAATAATACTCAGAAAACTAAATGTCAAATTATGTAATCACAGCAACACCTCAGCAACGCCTTCATCTCTCAAAAGGCTCTTTTTGTACTTTGGGGATTCAGGTGAAAGAGTAAATGTTGACTTCCATATTATTCCTTGCATGCACTGCGCATGTAAATTGATTTTCAATGTCACAATTGATGAGCACCTCCAGTGATACAGCCCTCTTGATTGGGCATTTCCTCAGGCTGATCGGCAAGTCAAGCGACAGCTAAAGAGTCAGTAGTGTAATGCAGATGTTTGAGTGCATCACCACACTGTAATCAAATCGTCTGAGATCAGATTAATGTGTATACGTGTTTGCTTACATGTGGCTGTGCATGTATGCAAGGTGCATTTACTATTTTAGCGCACCGGTGTGTCTGTGTCCATGGGCTTGTGGGCGGCTTTATCTTGTTGAGACCATGCTAGACTGAAGGGCACAAAGGCCTGACTATCTCCCACAAGTGCCTTGTGTATGTGTGCAAGTGTTTTAGTGTGGACGTTCAGCTGGTGCCTGCCATCGATCTCAGTGATAGAACTAGGACTCTGAGAAATAATGATTTTAATAACTCATCAATTAAAGGGAAGCAGACTTTGTGCCATGTGCTGTTGTTTCCTCTCCCCTTCATTCCTCTTTCCCGTCCATCACCCATTTTTCAGCGACATTATGCTTACCTTCACTTTACCTTGTCTCTTAGTCTATTGATTGTCCTTATTTTGATATTGAAAATAATATGATTAAGTTGTTTACATACCCAGCAGAGAAGGTTTCGTTAATATCCCCATTTCTCTGCAATCACGTATTCAGGAATTGATTTAACAGACTACCCTATAGACTTCATATAATGTAGTGTGTAGGGTGCGTGTTTGTTTGGTTTTTCCTGTGGCCAGCTGGAGCCAAATTGCTCTCTTGGTAATTGTAGAGCATTTTATCTGGTCCAGAGACCCAAGAGATTACAGTTGGTGGTACTGTAAGTAAGATAGTAGCTGTGAAAAAGAAAACAAACAAACAAAAAGCAACCATAGCAGCTGCAAAAATATTATTAACTATTAACTTTTTATTAAAATATGATAACACATGCATTGACTGCTTTAAATTTAACACTGACATTTTCATTAGTCATGGATTCTCATTTTGGCTGGAGCATCTGGAGCCTTCATTTGATACAACATACCACTTGTTGACACAGTTATATTCTAAATCCTTACTGGCCCTTTGCCTGGCATCTCAAACACTTAATCCATTACTGGCTTTGGTTGGTAGATAAGCAAGAACATTCAGAACAGTCAAACTAACACAGTAACAACACACAATGTGAGCACTACTTGAACCAATATGTACACAATAGGTGAACTAATATTTACAGTATCACAGTATCAACATTAAATCATTACATTAACTTATTAAGTCAAGTTTACTGTATTTAGGGACTATAGCAAAAGTTTAATGTCATATAAGTAACTGGATAAATGCACTTAAAGCAATGGGATTTCAACCACATGAATTAGTCCAGCCTACGAGATCACTTTTTCCAGCATGTCATTGTATGCATTTATGCCAGGAGCATTTTATTGGCATGTACAGCTAAACCATAATGCATGTTAATATGCAGCATGACACAAGTTAATTAATGAAATCTTCTTTTATTATACGGGTGTATATTTGATTGAAGAAAATTGCTTGTGATCATTTTTTGTCAAACATTTAATAGCTGTGGACAACCTAGCCATAGATGACCGCAAGCCCATGTACTCCTCGTGCCAGTCCCAAGCACAGATAAATGGGAAGGGTTCTGTAAGCGGAGGCATGAAATCTTTACCAAATCAAACATGCGGATCATCAAGAATAAGATTTCCATACTAGAGTGACAAAAACTGCCTCCAGTGCTGTTGGTAAACGGGGTGCAAACTCTGCTACTGACCAAAGACAAAGTAAGAGGAGAGGCTGAAGGTGTTACACTACCAGAAGGCAACATTGCAGACACTGAAGACAGCTACAAGTACCTTGGAATCCCACAAGCAAATGGGAACCATGAAGAGGCCACTAGGAAAGCTGCTACCTCCAAGTACCTGCAGAGAGTAAGGCAAGTCCAGAAGAGTCAGCTGAATGGGAAGAATGAGATCTGGGCTATCAACACCTACGCCCTGCCAGTTGTCAGGTAACCTGCTGGGATAATAAGCTGGCCAAAGGAGGAGATAGAAGCCACTGATGTTAAGACAAGAAAGCTCCTTACCATGCATGGAGGGTTTCACCCCAAATCCAGCACCCTGAGACTGTACGCTAAGCGGAAGGAAGGTGGAGCTGTAGGTGTCAGAGCTGGAGATGTTAAGATTTTCACTGGGAGTAACTGGGATGGACGGGATTAGCAATGACTACATCAGAGGGACAGCTTAGGTTGAGCAGTTTGGAGACAAAGTTAGAGAAGCAAGACTGAGATAGTTTGGACATGTGCAGAGGAGGGACAGTGGAACTATTGAACAAAGGATGTTAAATATGGAGCTGCCACACAGCTCCATATTTAAGCTCCATATCCGTTATTTGCTAACTGTGCTTCCAAGTTGACCAACTATAAATACGTTTTTGTTTGCCAGTTAGTGCTGTAAGATGGTTCCATCAAACCATCTTACAGTTCCATCAAAGATCTTTTTTCTTGAAACCACTTAAATGGAAATGTCAATTTTTAGAGTGATGAGTTAGATTCTAAATAGTTGTTATTAAAAAAAAAAAAGTTTGCACATATTTTTTTTATAAATAAGTTGCTTTAAAGTACAAAAAAAAGAAAAAATCTGTAAAATTTGTTATTTAACTTTTTACATTGGGCTACATTTCAGTGATGGTCCTGGAACAACATTAATTAGTAATTAAACATTTGTATAAAATATGGAATATATAAAGGAAGGAGTCTTTATGGACGTTTTATTTTTGCATCTGCCGCCATCATTCCACATATTTCATGTTGATTGTACTTTATGGTTTGTGCTGTCCTGGTATTCAGAAAAGTTCACTGCTACCACTATGAACTCCTGTCTGTTGTTATAGTGTTTTTTTGTTTGTTTGTTTCTTTTGTGATTTTCATATTTGTTTAAAATATTTTATATTTGGCATAACCACACTGTAATACTTTGTTTGGCCAACTTGCAGTGAGAGAAGAACAATGAGTGGGACCAACGACTGCAAAATAACTGAGCTAAATTTATGTTTTGAATAGTATGTTCAGCCAACTGGACCCCAAAGAGAAACATTAAGTTGACCCAGGAAATATAATGAGGTGTGCTAACTCAGTATTTCAACTTGGAAAGAAGTTGGGCCAACTTTGACCCAAAAAAATAAGTTGAGCTACCTTAAAAGTCTGAGTTATAAAGTTATGTCAACTTAATATTTTGAAATGGGTATATGTTATGTAAACTAAATGGCAACGTAAAGTTCTGTGTTTGCCCTGGAATTTTTAGTGTATGCTGTTGTGAATCAGCATTATTCAATCTTATACAGTGCCAGTCAAAGTGCCTGCTTTTGACTGGCACTTGTAATTCTGTGTTAAGTGACTCAGATATCAGATATGCTGCATCATTTGAGGTTAAAATTGACGCTGATAGCAAAAAATGTTAAAAGGAAAAAAAAAAATGATTTGGCTCAGTTATGCAGCTATGCCAGTGTGATAATAGTATTGTGTTATTAATTGCATGTACACCTACATATACTGCAGATTTATTATTGTAGAGCATCTCCTGTGTCATATCTTTAACACAGAGAATTATAAATCATGCTGACATATTGCCATATTTACAATTGGCAGGAGGAAGTAAAAAGGTATCATCGCTGCTGCAACCACAGCGGGGGGCAAACAGTTCAAAAGATGGAGAGGTAAGTCCCAATACAGAAATGTCTCAATTTTTATATTTAAAAAAAAATAGCAACAAAAGAAAAAAACATCCTCCACAATACAAAGACGCTGTGTTGAATTGTAAAGTCCCAATGCTATCAATCAGAATTCTTCTCCTGCCATAACAGTACCTTATTTTACAACCCCAATTCTGAAAATGTAATGTTGTGTAAAATGTAATAAAAACAATACATTAATTTGCAAATCTCATAAACCATTTATTGTATTCACAATAGACCACAAATTGTTTAAACTGAGAAAACGTACCACTTTAAGTAAACAAGGTCATTTCAAAAAAGTTGGCACCATGTGTAACATCTCCTTTATTTAAACAGCAGTCCATAAATGTCTGGGAACTTTGCTGGACTTTTGGGAGAGTGATATTGTCTCATTTTTGACTGCTATAGGATTCTAGCTGTTCAACAGTCCTGGGTCTTCTTTACAGTATTTGTAGTTTCATGATGTGCTAAATGTTAACTGATGAAAGGCCTTGATTTCAAGCAGGCCAGTTTTGCATGCAGACTCTTTTGCTATGAAGCCATGCTGATGTAATAGATGTAGTATACAGTTTAGTATTGCTCAAATATGGAAGGCCTTCGCTGAAAAAGACGCCATCTGCATGAGCGCATATGTTGCTCTAAAACCTGTGTATACTTTTCAGCATTGATAGTGCCTTTCCAGATGTGCAAGCTACCAATTCCATAGCTACTAATGCACCCTTACCATCAGAAATGCAGGCTTTTGAGCTGAGCACTGATAACAAGGTAGATGGTCCCTCTCCTCCTCAGTTGGGAGGATACAGTATCCATTTTTTTCACCAAGAAGAATGTAAACTTTCAATTCATCTGCCCACAGAACAGTTTTCCATTTTAAATAAAATTTGGCCCAGAGAAAACAGACACATTTCTGTATGTTCACATATGGCTTCTTCTTTGCATGATAGAGCTTTAACCTGCATTTGTGGATGGCACAGCAAATCGTGCTCATAGTCTGATTTCTGGATGTGTTCCTGAACCCATGCAATGATTTCTATTCCTATTTTTAATGCAGGGCTGCCCGAGGAGCCAAAGATCACGGGCATCCAATGCTGATTTTTGGCCTTGTCCCTTGTGCACAGAGGTGTCTCCAGGTTTCCAGAAGCTTTTGATGATATTATGTTCTGTAGATGATGAGATATTCATAGTCTTTGGAGATTTATGTTGCAAAACATTGTGAAATTGTTCAACAATTTGTACACACAACCTTTTGCAGATTAGTGAACCTTTATCCAGCTTTACTTCTGAGAAATTCTGCCTGTCTAAGATGCTCTTTTTGTACCCAGTCATATTACTGACCAGTTTTCAGTTAACCTAATAAGTTGCAAAATGTTTCTCCAGCGTTTTTGTTTTAGTGCCGCTTACTTTTCCAGCTTTTTGTTGCCCCATCCCAAGTTTTTTCAGATGTTGCCATCAAATTCAAAATCAGATATTATTTACATTTTCTCAGTTTAAACATTTGATATGTTTTCAGTGTTCTCTTGTGAATAAAATATGGGTTCATGAGATTTGAAAATCACTGCATATTATTATTATTATTATTTTTTTTCACACAGCATCCCAACTTTTTTGGAATTGGGGTTGTATTAGTCTATTATCTGCAGTAAGTACTTGATGGTTTGCATACAGCATGGTGTGGGCTGATGCCTGTATTTTTCTTTCTGACCTCATAGTTATTGTTTATCTGCAATGTTATCATCGTAGAAGCTGTCCATGTAGGAGTGAAATGGAGGATGACAATAGCCTTCACTGCCGTGATCAGCAACAACACCTGGAGATAAAGGCTATTGTGTGAGTATCACTTGTAGCTTCTTTATGTATCTTTATGACTATTTAGATGTAAATAGTCATAAAGATAGGTTTCTACAATATGCAAGAGTTTCATTTTGAACGTCATCCATGTTCAGTTTATTTAATTTCATTGTGTGCTTTGATCAGGTCAAGGCCTGTGGGGTCAAGGCTCACTTTTGAAAGCATTAACTCTTGTCAGCTTCCATCTACACCATTACACACTTGTAGGTGCAACAGGGAAGAACAGCTCTGGCCTCAGGCTCTCACTTCATTGGAAGTCAAGGATAGAAAAGAGAAAGCTATTTCTGTGTGGGATAAAAGGTGAGAGAGATAAGGAAAAGTGTTTAGATAAATTCAGAGAAAAGGCAGACAAACACACAGAAATGGAGAGATTGAAACAGCAATGGGAGAGTAAAAGTGGAGAAAAAGGGAGGAGCGAAAGAAAAGGAAAGGTAGTGGCTTGTAGCTAGAAGATGTGGCTTAATTCAATTTGTTCCATTTGCCTCAGCTGTCGGTCTACTCCACTGGAGGTGAATGTGTTTGTTCATTGGGTAATTGATCCTACACTCCATCCTGGAGTCTCGTGTTGAGGTGACTACTGGGATGAAAGAGAGCGGAAAGTGAAAGATGGGGAGAGAGCTGAATGTTGCAAACCTAGGTGGGGAGAGGTCAAGAAAGTGTGTGAGTAAGATTCAAAGGAAAAATAGACAAAATTGAGGAAAAAAAGATGTTTGAGAATGGCCAAGAATGAAGTTGTCATGGAAATTCACATAATTAAATGAGAAGCTGAGTTAGAGAAAGAGAGGGAGAAATCTGGTACAATGACTCTCTTTCTTAGTATCTAGGCTTCTTGGAAATGTTCCTTCACAAAGACCCCTTGAAGTGGGAGAGAACTATTATATCCTTAAGTGTTTTTTATTTATTGATTTATTTTATTAAAAATTCAAATCTAAGTTAACCTTTATTCACGATGATAGCAGAATCAGATATTAAGGGAAAAAATTGTTTTGGTTCAGTTCTGCAACTATGCCAGACAGTCAGTATGCATAGGTGGAGCAATTACAGTATATGTATACATACACATATAGCAAATATATTATTATATTATTTCAGATGGGTCTAAAACCCTGCACCGAAGCTGCTGAATTTAGTTAATAGTGAGCGATCAGAGAGTAAAGAATGAGCAGGGAAATATTCTGTTGTATAATATTTCTCCAGTGCGTAATTGTTGTTGTTAGATCTTTACAGAAATACTTCTTGGGTATTGTACACTCACCAGCAACTCTATTAGGTACGCCTGTTCAGCTGCTCATTAATGGAACAATCGATTTGCAAATATTTATTTGTTGGTGGCAATCACGTTGCATCAACACATGCATTTAGGCATGTAGATATGGTCAAGACAACTGAAGTCCAAACCAAGCATCAGAATGGGGAAGAAAAGTGATGAGCTGGTCTGATTTCAGAAACTTTTGAACTACTGCACAACTACCTCTAGGCGTCTCATAGAATAGTCCAAAATGAGAAAAAAAAAATCCAGTGAGTGCCTTGTTGATGTCAGAGGTCAGAGGATAATGGCCGGACTATTTTGAGCTGATCGGAAGGTTTGTTACAACAAAGGTGTGCGGTAGAGCATCTATGAATGCACAACATATCAAACCTTAAAGCAGATGGGCTAAAGCAGCAGAAGACCACACTGGGTGCCACTCCTGTCATCTAACAACAGGAAACGGAGGTTACAGTTTGCACAGGCTCACCAGTGACAATAGCAAATTGGAAAAACATTCTCTGGTTCGATAAGTTCCAATTTCTGCTGCAACATTCAGACGGCCGAGTCAGAATTTAGTGTAAACAACATGAAACTCCAGACTTTAAAACCAAAACTGTTTATTATAGGATGTCCCAGTAAATTAATTTTGTTGACTTATGTTACCAGGATCCAGCGTGCCTGGCGTGCCAGTGTGTCCCGTAGAGACAGCTGGCAGGCACAAGACAAGAACCGAACCAATCATCACTGGGGAGAGACTGTAACTTCAGAGAGCCTCCAGGAACCTGGGATGACCACCAATATTTCACCGGTGAGACTGCAAAAACAAAATCAAACAGACAGCCATATGGTGTGACATGAGAATGAGCCAAGTGCTGAGAGATGTCTTATCTGCTGTCTTGTATGAGTGATCAGCAGTGATCTGTTGTTACAGTAGAGAATGAATAACAAGTGGGGGTGTGGATGCATGGATGGGTAGACTAACAAAGAAGAGAGTAAAAGGAGGGAATGAGGGAGGGGTGTTTACCTCTAATGTCATTTGGGGGACTGCAGGGGTGTAGGTGGATGGGATGCCAGCTGGCACTGTGCCCAGATCTGTAATTAGCCGTTAATTAGGTAAATTTTCAAAGCTGGTTGATTGATTAATGAAGTGCCTCTGCCCTTGTCCTCCCCCATCTTACCCCACACTCTCTCCAGTCTCCTGAGGGAATGTGGGGGAGCATTAAACAATGCTCACAGGGCATGGCAGCCAAACAAAAGCCAGAGTAAAAAAAAAAAACAAAAACAACTGCATAAGCAGCAGCTGATAAACTGTGAAAAGAGAACGAGAAAAGAACAAAGACAATCAGACAGGAAAAGCAGATGCACAGATGAGATGATTGCAGAGATGAAAAAAAAAAGATGCCTTTAGATCACCTCAAGTTCTAAGTGACACAAATGGACAAGCAGGCACACACATTAGTCTGCTGCGCGGGTTTCCAAGTCTGTGTCAGCTCTTGCAGTTTAGTAATCACACTGAGACGCACACAAGCTACCCGCGCACTCCTGCCCACGCTCTTTGCAGAGACTCAGCACAGAAAAATATGATGTCATGTCTCCATACTCACTAGTGTGTGTGGGTTGTATTTGTTTCCCACTCTCTTTTTAAGCAGTGTTAGAGGAAACACGAATCCCTTAGCAAACAGATGGCTAGTATCCTGGTGAGACTCTGTGAGTGTGTACATGTGCGTTGTTTATAAGGTTGTTTGTTCTTGTTGAAAGAGTTTGTTGTTCATTACACAGCGGCAAAATGTCTCCCTAATTAGGAACTTGCTGTAATTTAAAAACCAGGATGACAAAGAATGCTCTTTCTTTTCAAAAAATTAAGTACTTTACTCTTCACTATTCCATCCACCCATCCATATTGTCCTGGGTCTGTCCCGGGGCCTCCTCCCAGTAGGACACACCTAGAACACCTCACCCAAGAGGTGCCCAGGAGGCATCCTAGTCAGATGCCCGAACCACCTCAACTGGCTCATTTAAATGTGGAGGAGCAGTGGCTCTCCTCTGAGCCCCTCCCAACTGACTACACTCCTCACCCTATCTCGAAGGGAGAGGTCAGCCAACCTTCGGAGGAAGTTCATTTCTGCCGCTTGTATCCGCAGTCTCGTTCTTTCAGTCACTATCCAAAGCTTGTGACCATAGGTGAGGGTAGGGATGTAGACTGACCGGTAAATCAACAGCTTCTCTTTCACGCTCAGCTCCCTCTTCACCACGACAGACTGGTACAGCGTCCACATGACTGCAGACGCAGCCCCAATCCGTCTGTTCATCTCCCGTTCCCTTCTTCCATCACTCGTGAACAAGACCCCGAGATACTTAAACTCCTCCACCTGGGGCAGCAACTCGTCCCTGAGCCAGAGTGGTCACTCCACCCTTTTCCGGCTAAGGACCATGTCCTCAGACTTAGAGGTGCTAATTTTCAGGCCAGCCGCTTCACACTCGGCTGTGAACCGTTCCACTGTGAGCTTGAGGCCACCACCTGATGAAGCCAACAGGACCACATCATCTACAGAAAGCAGAAATTAGATTTTGAGGCCACCAAGGTGGAAGCCTTCCACCACTTGACTACACCTAGAAATTCTGTCCATAAAAATTATGAACCGAATCAGTGACAAAGGGCAGCCCTGGTGGAGTCCAACATAATTAATATTAATATTAATATTGATAATTCGCAAACAAAATATATGCTGAACTCATGAAAACAATGCACTGAAATATGCTACTTCCACTTTACTTCAGGACACATTGAAGTAATTTCACTTTTTACTTTAGTTATGGCTTATTTCACATTGATTGAACAACTGAAATACTTGTATATGTCACCAAACAGCCCCCACCTATGCATGCTGAGGCTACTGGTTGTAATGTTGTCAAAGCAGGATTCTAGCTATCGGTTGACCAGCCGGCACTGTGTCAGGCTGAGGTACTGTCGCATCGGGCCAAGAATTTCAGCTGTTAGCTATCTGTACCGAGGGAGACTCGCTCCTCCTACATCTCCATCTTATCCTTTTCCTCAAGCCTCATCTCCTGAACTGATTTCAGTTCAGGAGATGAAAACATGTATAAAACATGAAAAACATGAAAACGTGTATAAAGATACTTATGTATTCCCGATATTGTGGCATTTACTAATTTTCAGCTGCAGAAATGCTACCCTCCCATCTCTGGACAGCTGACAGCCAGCCAACTAAACAACAGCTGGTTATAAGCTAACAGCATACCAGTTAATGCTTAAGTGTCCTAAACGTCACACTTTCCCTTTGATAAACAGTTTGATTACAAACTTACATCATATGAGAGTTTATTCACTCTGTGTCTGAATTGTTAGCAACATTAGGTCCACCTCAAAGAAAGTTTCAGTAACAGTAGCTAACAGCAGAAAAAACAGAAGCCGTTACCAATGGTAAAGTTATGTAAATCAACAACTCACCTCAGTATCACTGTCATCAGACAGAAGTAAGCGTCACTGACTCATATCATACTCTTTTCACAAAGTTCTACAGCCTCCTCCAGAGTAAATAGATGTGGGCGCTCCACTCCATGCGTTATGAGATAAACGGTGATCTTACAGCCTGCACTCACTAGATGAACGCCAGCCAGAGCGTTTAAGGTGACTCTGGAGTAAAAACATAAAATATCACACATTTTTATTCCTGATGTATTGCTAAGTGTTGATTTTATTAAAATATGTTAAAATATAGTGTGTACAAAAATGTTTTTATACACAAACACCAGAAAAAACACGCCAGTCAGTCACATGCAAAGTGCCCAGCTGTAGCTATTATGGGGTACAGTCTAAACTTAAAAAAAAAAAAAAAAAAATATGTCTCTTGGCTGACTAAAATATGTTTCTCCTTCAGTGGCCACTGTAGCTAGGATTTTGCACTTGAACTGGGAGGGATAAGAAAACAGAATTTAACTGACTGCTTTTATGTACTTTTAAGTCACTCTTTTCCTTTGCTACTTCAGACTGAATGGTATTAAGTTTACAAAAAATCTTTTGAGATTAAACACTTTTGCTGAGAGTGTTTATTTTCGAGTTACTCATTGCTCCAAACTGTGTTACCTTTTTCAGTGTGAAGCTGTGCTTTGATGGAGTTATGCTAGACAAGCAGTGCTGGACCTATGCCCTCTCTTCTGCCTCGTCTTACCTCCTCATGCACCTCTTAACTCCAATTTTTTTCTTCCCTCTCTGGCTTATCAGCACTCTTTCTGTGTCTGTCTATGTCTTCGTCTGTTGTCATCCACACGGTATCATTCTCCTGTGGCCCTTGTGCTCTCTGAAGGACAGACATTTATCAGCGTAAGGCCAGGGTGCCATATTATATCTGTGTGTGTGTGTGTGTGTGTGTTTGTGCATGTATGTTTGGTGTTCATGTAAGTTCATGTGGGCTCGAAGGACCTTGCAATTGGCCTGTGGGGGGGGGGTTCAAACATATTTCAGTATCATAGTTTCATTAAATATGCATAAACACACACACACACACAGAGAGAGAGAGTAGACACTGCAGCACTGTGATTATTCGTCTTTTATTTCTTCCGGCACTGGGAAAGTGAGCTAAGATTCAGACTTATTTTCCCAGTACCTCCCAGAATTTAAGCCTCATTGCATCAGTGTCAAGCTGATATTGCAGTATTACTGCTCTTTGAGGAAGTTGTGGACCCCTTTGAAACAAGATGTTACATCTCAAGGGCTTTATCCAGATACAATAAATTTCAAGAACTTGTACTTCAATTGAATATTTCCATTTTATGCAACTTTTTTATTTCACTACTTGCACCACTATATATGGCACATAGGCTCACAGCTAACTGGCTGCTACACAGAGTCTGCTGTATATGTCATGTAATGATGAATTCACTTCCACTTGGCCCATGCACTTGTAGTCACTGAAACATGGACATTTTAGATTCAGTGGATGAATCTGACCTTTCCTGCTGAGGATAGCTACATATTTGGCATGGACTACCTTCTTTTTCTTGGGTGACCCACTTTGGTGGCACCATGTGCTAAATGGAAAAAAAAAACTTTTTTCTGGCAAGAAAAAAAAAGCAAAAAGACTAATTCCTTCTCAAATCAACATGAGCCTTCTGCTTGACTGTCTCCAATTTGCATATAAATTTTATGGTCCAAAGTTTGGAAATAATAATAATTTTTGTGACTAAGAATTTTATGTTGAGCAGAATTCTAATCTCTAAAATCTTTATGCAAATAGGAGCTGGTTGAGCAGAAAATGTTTTTGATTGTTTGAAATTTTCTGATTTGAGATGGAATGACACAAACGTCAATTTCTCGTTTTATAGGGAGTTATTCTTTATACTACCTCTTGGCCAGGATCAGTGACTTCCTTGACCACACAAATTGCCAGGGTTAGAAAAAACCCAGTTTCCCTTTACCTGAGTTTTTATGCTCGGTTAGCCTGAGTGTAACTTCATATTAGGTATCAGTGCAGGTATCAGTCCTCTAATATGGCTATTCATTTAACTTACTTAAACAGTACTTAAAATACTAGCAGGGTTCTAGCTGGCGCCTAGTCACCCGGCACCAGTCCTTGCTGAGGTACCATCACGCCGGGCTGAGATTTTCTACTGTTGGCTATCAGAACAGATTGCTATCGTCACAGTTAGCTAGCGGAAAGAAGCTAACTCGTGAGCACCTGGCAGCACAAATTAACCTGCTGGATCAGACACACCTGGAATGACTGGCCAAAGGCCGGATAGTATTGGTCCCCATGGATTCCTAGACGGGTCTCATCCAGCTGCCAGCCAATAACCTGCCTCAGTACAACATGGAAGCTCCTGTCAGACATCATAGTGGCTAAAATGAGCAGGCACATGGTTCAGTACATTAATGGGGCCCAGAAAGGGACTGGCAGAAACACCAGAGGAGCACCAGCTACTGGTAGATAGAGCAGTCACTCAAGACTGTAAGGCCAAAACTGACCAACTTGTGCACCACCTGGATTGATTATAAGATAGCCTATGACTCAATGTCACACACATGGATCCTGGAATGCCTGGAGCTATAAAAAAATCAACAGGACCCTAAGAGCCTTCATCAGGAACCCAGTGGGGATCTGGAGAACAACACTAGAGGCCAACTTCAAGCTAACTGCACGAGTCACCATCAAGTGTGGGATTTATCAGTGAGATTTTCTGTCCCCACTGCTGTTCTGCATAGGCCTTAACCCCCTCAGCCAGATAATTAACAAGACTGGGTACGAATACCGACTAAAGAATGAAGCAAACATCAGCCACCTCCTTTACGACATCAAGCTGTATGCCAGGCATGAACGAGACATTGATTCACTGATCCGCACCACTAGGATCTGCAGCAGGACTGTCATTCAGATTGGAGAGGAGTAGTTGGATGATAACAAAGAGAGAGAAGGTAGTCAGAACTGAGGGGACACCATTTAGCCTACTTTTTAACTACACCTGCTCTTCTCTGGTTCCTTGATCAACACAACAGCATCGCTTCCACCAGCAGGGTTTTTTGTTTTTTTTTTCATATGCTTGCTAAAACACTTGCCAAATTGTGGAAATTTTGAACTTCCCCCACACAACTAATACATATTGTAAAACTGAATTCCATTTGCGGCGTAGTCACATCTATCGCGGTTGGTTTTTCATTAGTCACCCTGCAGAAAGAAACAGAGTGTTTCAGCTGTACTATTTGCGGACATCTCAAAATGATGACAGACTGTCTCCACTTGTCTTCACGGCCACCTTGGAGAATTTAGCAGCTGCTAAAGTGTTAAAGTTTTCTCCCTTTAAAATAAGCCTTTATCACAATTTGCACCGCATGTTTTGCGAAAAGAACATTATACTTGTAACCATGCATCCTTCCATACGCAAACACACTAGGCTGTTATAGATACAAAGTGTGTTTCCTGATGTAGTTTTGTATATATGTAGATTATTGTGCGTGCATAGTTTGTTCTGTTTTTAGCTTTAAAAATATGTGCTCTTGTAAGATTATCTGCATATTTACATTTGAGCATCTATATGTGCTGATGTGATTGCTGGAGTGGATCCCCATGATTCACAGCAGAATGTGGTCCTCTGGGATGGTTTGGTGAGGTTCATTCAGACACACAAACCAAAGATCAAAGCCAAAGTTTTGAGATGAGAATGGAGATAAAATGCTTCAGCGCTATGCCTCTTTGCAGAGAAAAGGATACTGCTTGTGGGCTGTCTGATGAAATGGTTTAAGAGATGGATAGTTAAGAGGAGACCAGGACTGCAAGGAGAAGGATGAAAAAGCACAGAGTTCACTGTGGAAAAAAATAAAATAAAAACATTAAATTTTCTATGCGTAGGCTGTATTTTAGTTTGTGGCTGCTTGTCTACTACCCGTGTTTGTGGACACTGATCTGCTTGTGCTTCTGTGACATGTTTCCACTTTTTCCCCTTCCTTTTGTTCGTCCCAGGCGGAGGGAAAGTGTTACTGTAAGCATTTCTGCAGGCTGCGTGGGAGATCATTTGCTCATCTCTCACCGCCAAGAATCCCACAAAGCAAAGTGACAACGTCAACTACGTATGCCTCCACCTCTACCCCACTTAATCCCTTTTTCCCACCCTGACTCTATGCCATCCTATGCTTTCCTTCCCACTGCCTTTCCATGCACAGTCTCAAATGCACATTCACAGATGCACTCCCCACACACACACCCTCCCCCTGGCATGCAGACACATGCACACCTCTTGCGTTTCTCCTAGCAAATTCTAACAAATGTTTTATTGGTGTCAGTTGGTGTCTCATTTGAAATGAATTTATACACCTCTGCTCCAGAGTTGACATCGATCGGGCTTAACTCATTTAATCGCCATGACATTTGCCTATTAGCTTATTTACTGTCAAAACAGACCCAGGCTCAGCTGGCTTCCTGAGAGGCACTAACTCTTGCATTTGTATCCGTTAGGGAAGAAAATGTGATTGCTTGTGCAAAATACAAACTCAAGAAGAACATTCAGCCCTGAAATGTACACAGACTGAAGTTAATACTCTTCATCTACAGTTAGGTCCATAATTTGTTGACAAAGACCCAATTTTTGTAGTTTTGCCTCTCTACACCACCACAATGGTTTTAAAATCAATCAGTATATGATTGAAGTGCAGACTTTCTGTTTTGATTGCAGCCATTTTAATACATAGTCCCCCATTTTCAGAGGCTCAAAAGTAAGTGAACTAGCTTACACATTTTTAAGGATTGTTTTAAATACTTGAATGAAAATTCTTTGCAGTCAATGTCTGCTTGAAGTCTGGAGCCTATGGATATCATCACTCCCTTGAGATGCTTTATTAGGCCATTACTGTAGCCACCATCAGGTGCTGCTTGATTGTGGGTCTTTTGGCTTCTGTAAGTGAAACGCATGCTCTGTTGGGTCCCGATCAGCTGACTGACTTGGCCATTGAAGAATATCCCATTTCTTTGCTTTGAGAAACTCTTGCTTTTATGGTATGCTTTGGGTCATTGTCCATTTGCACTGTGAAGCACTGTCCAATCAGGTTTGCAGCATTTGGATAAATCTGAGCAGAGAGTATAGCATGAGTGAGTTCTGAGTATGCCTAACAATTCATCATGCTGCTTCTATCAGCAGTCGTGTCATCAATAAATACTAGTGTCCTGGTTCCACTGGCAGCCATATATGCCCATGGCTCCACCATGTTTGACAGATGATGTGGAATTCCTCTGGTCATGAACCTGGTTAGTAGCTAGTTAGTAGTTACAAGTAATTGGTTTCATCTGTCCAAAGGTTTGTTTTTTCAAAATTGTGCAGTCGTCCTTCCTTCCTTCCTCCTTGAGAAGGATGTTGACATGTTTGTATATTGTGAAGTTATTTTTCTTAACCATGGGAATAATCTGTAATCACACACTTTCGTTATCTTCTGTGGTCTTTCAGGCCTTTTGGTGTCACTAATCTGACCAATGCAGTCCTTCTGTTTAAGAACATAACAGATTGTTAATTTGGTACTCCTAAAGTTTTTGCTGTCTCTGGTGGGTTGATTTTGGGGGTTTTTAAGCTTCGCGATGGCCTCCCTTACTTGCACTGACATCTCTTTGGGCCTTATATTTAAAATTATAGTGAAAAACTATAAAATATAGTTTCATACTTTCAATCAACTTGACATGTCTGCTTCATTTGTCATGAAATAACAAAGGAACAGACCTCACCTAGCACTGAAGCTGCTTGTCAGTCAATTGTCCAATTACATTTGGCCTTCTATGTACAAAAATGGCTGTAATTCCTACAGTTAATGTAAAAAAATTTTGTAAAATTTCTTGAATTAAAGTCAAAAGTCTGCACTTTAGCCACATCTTGACTTTTTTATTTAAAAACTAGTGTGGTGGTATACACCAGGAAATTTAGAAACTGTATTTATAGCATTCTGTAAAGTTTTCTAAAAAGCAGTTGGAGTTTTTGTTAACCTTTGTTACCTAATATAAACAGGTTTATATAAGGTGTTGACTTCTGCCCCAGATTTAATTGTTTTAGTTTGATTAGCAATGCCTCTTGGCAATAAATCTTACACCGTTGGAAAGCCTGTTTGTTTCCCCTTAAATGGTGCCACATTTGTAAGGAAAATGCATTTGTGGGTTAAGTAGCAGAGTTGAGGTTGTAGGTTGCACTCATGAAAAACTTGCCAAATCTTCCCTGCCAATGCTAAACAGCTTATTCTGCTATTGACTCTTGTTTTGAGCTTCTGGTGCCCCAGGTGTTGACAATTGGCTTGTCTTCATTCATTGAGGCAGTCTCAGTGTAGAGAGTTTCTACAACCATATGGATATCCCATATATCCACAGTCTTGGACCAAGCAACCACAGTGACCAACACAACCACATTGGCCAACTTGTGACAAATGCTGGTTGTCAGTGGCCACACACTGCTATAATATGGCATTCTAGCATGAGGAGGAGGTGCCAGGCTGTCCTGGCTGTGTATGTTTCTTTCACATGTTACTGGGGCCCCTATTTGTTAAATGAATAAACTGAAGAATTGCCCATATGTCTTGTTCTTCAGACTTCAATCATCCAAACCAGAAACCACACCAAACTTTCAATTCAATTTTATTTATATAGCGCCCAGTCACAACAAACAGTCGCCTCAAGGCGCTTTGTATTGTGGGTAAAGACCCTACAATAACACAGAGAAAACTCAACAGTCAAAATGACCCCCTATGAGCAAGCACTTGGCGACGTTGGGAAGAAAAAACTCCCTTTTAACAGGAAGAAACCTCCAGCAGAACCAGGCTCAGGGAGGG